>WNYA01000069.1:9744-25838 GCA_019512145.1 Engystomops pustulosus
AAGGGGGGTATGGTGGGTGGCTATAGTTTGTTATATGCATGCAGTCTAAATTGTGTTGCAAACCATGCACTTACATGCACCAGGAAGAAGAAAGTGAACTCTGGTGGACCTCAGCTGGGAGACGGCACATGCAGGGAATTGGACGCACGATCTTAGTGAATCGCGGCAGCTCTGAATCCTCATCGGACAACGCACCTCGGGGATCGCGACGGGACAGGTAAGTAAATGTGCCCCTATAACTCTCAAGATGTGTTGATGTTGGATGTGTAGACCTCGTGGGTTTTGGGAACCTGCACTGATTCCCTATGCTCTAACTGTGGTGGTTTATGGACTGTATTTCTATAATACCAATATAGGGTGCACAAATAATACAGCTATATACAGTAGTTACAACTAAATACTACCATAAAAGAATACTATAACCACACCATATGATGCTCAAGTAATACCAGTGTAGAGTATGGGGCCAGAATAAGGTAGGTGGCACGAAAACTGTAGCTGTGACCTGACTGTCAGACATTGATGGTGGGGGCCCTGGGGCACACGCCACTGGAACCCTCCCTATAACCCAGCCCTGATAAGGTACATCACACAACCATAGTGTTATCAAACAATCCTGCCATACAGTCCCTAAAAATTGATGAGGGGGTGACACAAGAGCTTACAGTCTATGAGGATGAGGTGGTGACACAAGAGCATACAGTCTGTGAGGATGAGGGGTGGCACAAGCGCTTACAGTCTATGAGGATGAGGGGTGGCACAAGCGCTTACAGTCTATGAGGATGCGGGGTGGCACAAGAGCTTACAGTCTATGAGGATGAGGGGTGGCACAAGAGCTTACAGTCTATGAGGATGAGGGGGTTTCACCAAGAGCTTAGGTCTATGAGGATGAGGGGGTGCACAAGCTTTACAGTGCTTATGAGGGATGAGGAAAGGTCGACACAAGAGCGTTTACGTCTATGAGGATGAGGTGAGGGTGGTGAACAAGAGCTTACAGTTGATGAGGATGAGGGGTGACACAAATACGCATCATGAGGTGAGAGGGAGACATCAAGAGCCTTATAGTCTATGAGGGTATGGAGGTGAACACAGAGCTACAGTCTATGACGGATGAGGGGGTGGGTTGTTGACACAAGAGCTTACAGTCATGAGATGAAGGGGTGACACAAGAGCTTACCAGTCTTTGGATGAGGGTGAGGGTGGACACAAGGCTTACAGTCTTGTAGGGTGAGGGGGTGACACCAGAGCTTTCGTCTAGGGAGGATGAGGGATGAATTGACACATGAGCTTAAGCTCATGCCGGATGGTATGAGGGTGACACAAGAGCTTCCAGATCTATGAGGTAGGAGGGGGGGGTGTGGGTGGTGAACAAGAGCTTACAGTCTATGAGGATGAGGGGATGACACAAGAGCTTACAGTCTATGAGGATGAGGGGGTGACACAAGAGCTTACAGTCTATGAGGATGAGGGGGTGACACAAGAGCTTACAGTCTATGAGGATGAGGGGGTGACACAAGAGCTTTCAGTCTATGAGGATGAGGGGGTGACACAAGAGCTTACAGTCTATAAGGATGATGGGGGTGACACAAGAGCTTACAGTCTATGAGGATGAGGGGGTGACACAAGACCTTTCAGTCTATGAGGATGAGGGGGTGACACAAGAGCTTACAGTCTAGGACCTTAGTTTAGGGGCCTGGGGGTTGTGGATTGTATTGGATTTAGTTATTATATTTTATAGTTTTCATTTGTCTCTGTGCAATGCTGAGGAGTCTTGTAAGGATCACTCTCCATGGTTATGAGTGCAGCCTCAGGGAGTTACAGGCAGCCGCTGAAATTTAATTGGATTTGTAATAAATTACAGCAACAAATGAGTCTTACCATGAAGACGTGTGCTGCTCCGGTAGTCACAGGCGCTGAGATACCCGGGGCTGTATATCACCACAACATACATCTGCCAGGGAATCCACATACACAGTGACATAGACATAGGATCAGGCACACCAGCCATTATAACTTACTAGGGAACCTGTCAGCAGGTGTGACCAGCAATTGGTATATATTTTCAAGGGAGAGATGTGTATTCAGTCCTTTGTGTATGTTTTTAGTAGCAGCAGAACTGTGATATGTGGATTTATATAACAGGATTGGAGCTTCTCCAAGTGCACTGGTGGGTGGGGTGGGGGGGGGGGTCGTGTTTTCTCACTGCTGTGCTCTCTGTAACCAGTGTTAAGTATTATCCCTGAAAAAATTTTTAATCAGACCTTTGTGTATGTTTTATGTAGGAGCAGGACTGTGATATATGGATTTATATTTCAGGATAGTAGCTTCTCCATGTGCACTCTGGCTGTGTTCTTACACTGCTGTGTTCTGTGCTTCCTGTAGCCAGTCTGAGGTATTGTCCCTGGAGAGATGTGTAATCAGACATTTGTGTATGTTTTTAGTAGCAGCAGGACTGTGAAATATGGATTTACATTCCAGGATTGTAGCTTCTCTAAATATACTGGGGTACATGGCTCCATTGCTGTGCTCTGTACTCCCTGCAGCCAGTGTTATGTATTGTCCCTGCAGAGATGTGTAATCAGAGCTCACACTGCTGTGCTCTGTGCTCTCTGCAGCCAATGTTATGCATTGTCCCAGTAGAGATGTGTAATCAGAGCTCACACTGCTGTGCTCTGTGCTCCCTGCAGCCAGTGTTATGTATTGTCCCTGCTGAGATGTGTAATCAGAGCTCACACTGCTGTGCTCTGTACTCCCTGCAGCCAGTGTTATGTATCGTCCCAGGAGAGATGTGTAATCAGATTGTTGTGTATGTTGTTAGGGACTGTGATATATGGATTAATATTCCAGGATTGTAGCTTCTCCAAGTGTTTATTGTTCATAGAAGGAGGACTGTGTAATATGGCATATCCTCACACTGCTGTTCTCTGTGCTTTCTGCTACTGCACTGCATTTGCTCTAAATGACTGCTGCAGTATCCAGTGTAAATAATTAGGGTCAATTGCCATTTAGATGTATTTATAAATCATATGTGTAGTCTATTAAACTACCAGGGGTACTACAAGTCCAAGCACGCTCGCCCCAGGTCACCTCCATCCCATGCTGCAGCACATGGACCATAATAAGGTATTTCCCGGTCTCTTGTGTCCTATTGATGTTGGTACAGAACATTCCCAGACGCTGCATCAAAGTAGAGCGCACACTGTGTACGGTGATAAATGGCTCCCATCAGTGTAATGTGCGCCGCACTCATCTGTCCTACCCGAAACACTGCACGAAATTCATAAGATGGGAGCGGAATCCACCAACTGGGCGACAGGATCATCTGAGGCCAAAACCCAAGAGGATCATAATAGAAATGTGAGAGTTAACTGCGGTAATTCCAGCCGGATCTGTGTATAAAGGAAAAGTTTTGTAACTTTATAGACTTTATGTTCCGATTTTTCAGGATCTCTGCTCTCCTGGTTCCTTTTACAAGCAGTTACCATGTACATCAAGTCCTGTTCTCAGCTGAAAAGTGATGACAATTGCATCCAGTCTAGACAATTCTCTGTGAGATAAACAGCAGGGATTCCAGACCGATACATTGTAACAAAATAACAGCCCTTATTATGTTAGAGCCTGGATCCACCAAAAAATGTCATGGTGGACTAGCCTGACCCTGGTAAGGACCAGTGACCAAGGACCACCGCAATGTCTCCCGGCCTCTCCAGTGCTGATATGATGTTACAATGTATCAGCGCAGCAGGGTAAATGGTAACTTGGTACATAATGAAGTCTTCATTATAACACGTGGTGTGACTGAGAGCTGCTGCTGAGCCCCATCCGCCGGCGTGGACTCAGGATCATCTGTGAGATGAAAGGATTTCAGAAAACACAGAGAATTTATATCCCCGTTGATCCACAGATGTTCCAAAACCTTCTGTCTTTGGCTCCGGCGTGATGTGCCAAGTCTGTGTTGTGATGTACCCAAACAACATAATAACGCAGCCCGCAAAGCAAACTCATATCAAGAGCATTTAGCACTTAAAGGGACACTCCAGAATGATACACAGGGGCTCATTTACTAAGGGTCGCAGATCGCACTTTCGTCAGACTTTCCGTCTGATTTTTTATTTTTTTTCAGGGATTGCACGGCTTTGACGGATATTTAACAGTTGTCCACGCTGGGATTTGTCCCACACAATCATTTTTTGGTGCAGCTGCGCCGGCTTTCATGCAACACAAATTGGGGGGGGGGCGTGTGATCCGACTGATTCGGACTGAGCGCTGGATTTAACTTTCAAATTGTGTCGCAATCCAATGCACTTATATGCACCAGAAAGAAGAAGGTGAACTCCGGCGGACCTGAGCAGGGAAGCAACACATACAGGATATTGGACGTACGATCTTAGTGAACTTAGTAGAGTGCATTATTGTCTGACAATGCACTTTTGGTGAACTCCGTCGGACAGGTAAGTAAATGTGCCCCACAGTGTTAAGCCTGGTGGAGCGGAGCATGGCACCCCGTGTATCGTAATATGGCCCCTTTGTTGCCAAGTCCAATCCTACTTCCAAGAAGCATTGGTGGAAACAAAAAATGTACCTATTCAGGGCTCATTCACACTTTTGTATGTCCGTGGATTTCATGCGTTGCCTACATTCCCATTCATGTCTATGGGGCACATTTACTTACCTGGTCCCTGCGCGATCCCCGAGGTGTGTGCCGCGATTCAACAAGATCACGCGCCCAGTATTCTGCATCTGTCGCTTCCCCGCTGAGGTCCCTGGAGTTCACCTTCTTCTTCCCGGTGTATGTGAGTGCATGTCTTGCGACACAATTTGAATTTTAAATCGCGCTTAGTCCAAATCAGTCGGGTTGTCAGACGGCCACGCCCCCCTGATTAGCATTGCATGAAAGTCGGCACGATGGCGCCAAAATCCCTGTTAAACGCGGCACAAAACGGAAATAGTTGGGAAACCCGACGGAAATGCGGTCCCCGGACCCGTAGTAAATGTGCCCCTATGTATTTGATGTGTGAATGAGCCCTCAAATATAGGAAACTAGTTTTCCGCATGGACTTGAGCAGTATTCGCAAAATCACTTAAAGGATTGTCCATCTGTGGCGACTAGCTCAACTCGCAATGTCCTTACACGGGTGCACAAACTTCTACAAAAAAAAGCTTTAGGAGTTTTGCTCCTTTCTCATCAGACTTGATATAAAGTTCTGCCATTATCCGCGGCCCCGTGGGCGGCACGCGTTAGCTACGAACACATTTATAAGAGTTACATAACATTCCACAGACATCATCAAATTGTTTCAAGCTCATTAACTCGCTGAATTGCTAATTATAATAATATGGAAGCAATTATAGAGGAGCAGAGGACGGGAGAGCGCCCATGTCCCCGGCAGCATCGCGTCACACAGCCCTATCTCACACAGTGATTCATCAAAGGGTTCATCATACCTTCATTTCTTTCTCTTTTCCCAACAGTAATCCAGAAAAAGTATAACATACAGGAATCTATTGCAACAAAAAGTTCTGAAACTTATTCTAAACTTCATTGGGTTTCAATTAATCACATTTTTTTTTCATCTCTGTTCTCAGAGACCAAGACTTTCATTATATTTTGAGTTCAAAATGACAAGTTCGGACAAATTCATTTCACACAGGTGAAGGGTTGCTACAATGTACCAGTGCAGCTACAAACCATCAGCAGCATGTTTTAAGCAGACCTTGTTTGGATTCCTTTCCATCAATCGTCACCTTCTGTTGTATTCGAATGAGGAAAATTGTGTGTCACGGGAGATCTGGGGTGTAAAAAGAAGGGGATTTGTTCCTTTTCTCTTTCTGATGAGCTTTTGGAAATCTTCAGCTTCCTCCTCAGTCACCAAAAAATCAATTTAGAGCAAAGCAGTTAATATAAGGCTGGAGGGAGAGGCGATGATGCAGCTGCTGAGACTTATGCTGAGAGAGGGGAGAGGGAACAGACATTTGCTTTGCAAAGAGTAAAGAGCATAATCCTAATGTCACATCATGGAGAGATATACGCACTGACATCAATATTTGAGTTTGGATTGTTGATGAAGAACTGATGTAAAGCGATTTTTGATAAAAATATAACTTTTAATTGCCCCTTTAAGATATCTCAGAATCCCTGTAATGCCCGAGCCTGACCCAAAGTCTCCGCTCTCTGATTTCCTTCTCTTCTTCTGTAAATGTTTCGTGTTTGCTCCCCCTCTTCACGCCTCATTCCCTGCCTGGAGAACATATAAAGACTGCGTTTCATAATTTGCTTGTAAAAATTAATTGCAATGTTCATGTTAATTATTTCATTAAAAAGTCGTAACCTGACAGATTGTCTGCAGCCTCGCCAATAAATCAGCAGCGAGGAGAAGGATTTCTAATGAGGCGCCCCGTACCCTGACTGTGAAATACAATGAGATTATGGAAATGGCACCGACTGCCTGAGGGATCTCACATTCATTTCTCAGCAGGTGGTGATGTCATCGGATGATGTCATATGGAGACATGTACATCTCCTGCCAATGTACTGCAGAGGAGACAAAATGCCAAAAGCAATTCTCATTATATATATATAATGAGGCGAATTTCCCCTTAAAGTGCATTGGATTGTAGTTAGTGATGGACCCGTCCAGGTGGATTCTTCGGCAGTATTCAAACTACTGTAGGCGCGTGCACGCTGCCATTTCGGGGAGGGTTGTTGTTCCCAATGTCGCCATAGGGGAGCAATAATCCTCCCCAAAAAGTGTTGCATCCAGAGCTGCTGGTATGTTGGTGCCAGTGCACGTGCCCATCTTCAGTAGTTTAATCAGTTAACTCCCGCCATAGGTGACAGGGTTTCAAAATTCGTCCGACTTAATTCGGGGCCGGCTTATCACTAATTACAATCCCCATGAGCCACAGCCGGGGAACTGCTTAGGGTGATGCCACACATGGCATTTTGAAACTGTTTTTGGTCTGTTTTTAAGCAATCCGTTAAAAAACGCATGGGTTTTTTGAAAAAGCATCCATTTTTGACAGGTTTTCCAAATTTGCACAATTAAAAACGGACAAAAACTCATGCGTTTCCAAAAAACGGACTGCTTAAAAACGGACCAAAAACGGTTTCAAAACACCATGTGTGGCATCACCCTTAGGCATTTTGTCTCCTCAGCTGTACATTGACAGATCACAGCACTGTGACCAGCTGTGGAGGATATCCATGATTGCCACAGATATTAACAGGCATTTACAGTCTGGGAGGGGGTGGTATCAGCGCAGAGGCCTGGTTGGGTGCAGGAGATTAACTACAGTGGTAGCAGCCATAGCAGCTGCTATGGGGCCTGCGGGGTCAGGGGGCCCGGCCACACAAACACTAAAGAATGAAGGATATGCACAATTATTGCATAGTAATGTGTTTGTATAAGTGTGCAACTGTATTTGTGTGTGTGTAAATGTGTGTGATTATATATACATTTGTCCAGATGTGTATATTTTATGTAAGGGCAATAGGGGCCCCACTCAGTAGTCTGCTATAGTGCCCAGCGTCTCCTAGTTATGCCCTTGGTTGGGTGGTCACGGTGGACCTCTCCTGGATCATGTCGACCTTACTACACCTGTCGGTGCTGACAGGGATCCTGTAAGAGGAGTTACTGCACAGCTATATGGATGCCCCTGGGGCAGTATCATCTGGTGATCGTCCTGGGCAGATGTTTACTTCACTTGATGACCATACATTGGCTTGGGACATAGAAGAAGCCCTCAGATTGCCATGTCTGCCTGACACTAGGATAGATTATATTTTTTTCAGATCAGACTACCCCTATAAGCAGTGGCGTAACTCGGAGAGGCAGGGCCCCATATCACACTTCTGAGTGGGGCCCCCCCTTACCCCTTAAAAAATATACAAACTTATATGCTCACAAATATGAGTTACAGTTGCACAGTATACACAGTACATATATAGAGCATAATGCAGTATATATACATATCATACATTGTATAGACATACAGTATATACACATCATAGATACAGCATATATCCATCACAGATATAGCTTATATACATCACATATATGTTATATACATATTGGGGCTCATTTACTAAGGGTCCGAACGCCGCACTTTTGTCGGGTTTTCCGAATATTTCTGATTTGCCCCAGGATTTTGCCGCACGTGGTCGGATTTTGACGCATCGGCGCCGGCTTTCATGCGACAGAAATCAGGGGGTGTGGCCGTCGGACAACTCGACGGATTCGGAAACACTGCGGAATTTAAAAAAGAATTTGTGTCGCAAGATCAGCACTTACATGCACCGGGAAGAAGCAGGTGAACTCCGGCGGACCTCGGCGCAGAAGCGACACATGCAGGATATCGGGTGCACAGACTTTAGTGAATCCCGGCAGACCCGAATCCTCGTCAGAGAACGTGCCGACTCAACCGGGTAAGTAAATGTGCCCCATTATGTTGTACAATGTATGCATATAATGGTGAACATGATGGTATCCATTCTTTTGTCAGGATGGATGATGGGGCCCCCTGACACTGTGGGCCCCATAGCAGCTGCTTTGTCTGCTACTACTGTAGTTACACCCCTGCCTATAAGTTTCACATTACTGGGTTTTTTATGTAACACCCGGATGTGTCTGATCCTCCACAGTGATATTAAAACTTAATTTTGAGCCCTCTAACGACCTGAGAGAGTTGTAGAATCTCCTGATCCATAGTCTCAGTACATCTCATGGTTGTCTCTCTCGGGGGAGGGGAGGCTGGTATTCATCATGTGCTGAACATCGCGCTGCAGGTAGTGAAGAACAATCGCTATTATGTTATGGCGCATTCATCAGCCACTTCTATGGGATAAAATCAAATAAATAAAATGTCTTTTCCAATAATATAATTTTATTCTACAAGGAGAAGACGTAATTCTGCTGTAAATGGGATCAGTCAAGGGGACAATAAAAGCTGAAATTTATATTCCAGCTGAGGCTTTATGCTGGGGAAGAATTTAACGTCTTGTGAGGCTGAGTAACTCTGTAATGACTTTTCTTTACTTGTAATGAACTTTCAGGTTGCTTCCTGTCTCTACTGCAGACACAACCAAAGCTGCATCATGGAATTGCAACCTGTCATATGCTCTGGTCAATGTCAGAGCTGCATTTAGGATTGTGTCCAAATCTCTGTTTGAGACTTGCATCGTGTTTTATACTCCAGTTGCAACTAGATCTGCATTTGGGAGTTCGCATCATGCATTTTACTCTAGTAACATCCAAATCTCTGTTTGAGAGTTGCATTATGTTTTATACTGTAGTTGCACATAAAGCTGCATTTAGCTTATAGCAGCCAGTTTATTTAATTTCCTTTTCAAGATCTCTGCTTGCTGTCAGTGAATGAGAGCACTTTCAGCGACCAGGCAGTAACCTAGTACATAGCATCAGTAAGGTAGAATTCCTGGAGTCCAGACTGATACCTTGTAGCAAACTACCAGACACATTTCTGCAGACGAATCTGTTGTCAGGCACCAAAGGTTCACTTTCATCAGCTTTGATGGCAGAGGTATTAAAGGAAATCTGTCACCACATTTTCTCATATACAGTGACAGGTTCTCATAGAGCCCTATTAACTAACTGACACCCTTCTTTTAGCTAAAAACTGTTTCCCTTACATCCCCATAAATCAACTTATATTACCTGTCATCAAAAGGGGTGTGACCCGCTTGGCTGGCCCCTCCCATCTAACTCCCCATCCCATGCCTCTTCTCAGCATGTCATGTGACCACAGTAATGTCATCTAAGGTCCTGTTACAACAGACACCCTTCTTTTAGCTAAAAATTGTTTCTCTTACATCCCCATAAATCAACTTATTTTACCTGGTATCAGAGGGAGTGTGACCCACTTGGCCAGCCCCTCCCATATACTCAACCCCACCCATTTTTCCTATTTTCCTATTTTCAGCATGTCATTTGACCTTGACAATGTCATCTAAGTTCCTGTTACATTTGCAACATCTACCCATGTATGTATCTGATCACATGAAAACACAGCAGCCTCCATGGACTTCTACTCCTCCCCATCCTCCATGGAGGTTGCTGTGATTACATGTGATCCGATACATACATGGATAGATGTTGCAAATGTAACAGGACCTTAGATGACATCACCATGGTCACGTGAAATACAGTGACCAATGATATAACAAACGTACCTCTCAATGTGCCACATAGCAGCATGTACTGTACCAGTGAGACCTGTCAATCAGGAACAAGGAGGAGGGGCAGTACAGTAACTACTGAATTTGTAGGGCCTCATTGGACTCATGTAGTGTCAGTGGACTTAGGTGAGTTTCATATAAGTTTAGAAACTGATTTTTTTAACATTGTGGCTATGGAAAGGAACCATTTAGGGATAAGGGCAATGCTTTTAAATCATAGTTTTAATAAAGTTTTTAATTTAGGTCGGTTAAATTGCATGGCAGGTTCTCTTTAAACAGTAAGATGTGTCACCAGAGCAGGACTGTTGTTGGGGTATTTCTGCCTTTGTCCATGTTATGTCTTATTCCAATATTTAATTTTTATTTATTTTTTATAGTATTTGTATACATGACACGGAGCCCCAAATGGCCTGTGCAGATATACAGTTACATGATAAAAATGTACCTGCTGACACCACTAGGTGGAGCTCAGCAGCATGCTGCAGACTGGATAGTCATTGAGCTCCGTGTCTAGACAGTATGTAGATAGCTCCTGAGCTCCCCTAGGGGTGGCTGCAGACAACACCACCATCATGTATACATGTACTGAGATGTTGGGGTGTGACCATGAAGGAAGATTTTAGGATTTTTAGTAACCTGTTATATGTCTTCTGACGTCATGTTCATCACAGGGTTAATGACAAATAAAGCTTTACTGGGGCTTTAGTTGTAACCAGAGCATCCTATGTACTTTGGTTATTTTAAATGGAATGAAAAGGACAAACAAGATACAATAAGGAAAATAATGGGATAAAATGTAGAACTGCCCCCCCATCCACCCGTAACACAACCGCAGCCTCATGGGGACATACTCAATTATTATGAAGCAGAACGAGCTAAATAAAGCCTCATAACCGCGAGCAACAGTGAAAGTGAAGCCTCCATTACAAATGAGACTCTGCTGAGTATCCATGTCCTGCCCCGGGGCAGCGGCCGTCATGGGGGTCCCAGCGCCAGGCTCGCTCAGCTGGAAATAGAAGGGGCCTCTTTTTATTGGAAATTGGACAGAATCTTGTATTTCATAAGAATTGTAGATGGATATCCAAGAAGAATAAGAACCAGCGCCGATGGAGCAGAACAGCAAGGAGTCAATTGTGATCCGGAATTTGATGAGTTTAATAAAAGTTCATGTATCTTGGGGGCTTCAATGGTAGGAAACAGCAAAGGGTTTGTGGTTATTAGGGCCCAGGAATTCAGGGGCCCTAACAAGTCTCCCATGTCTCATATATTACATTGCAATGTCCTCCTTATGGCCTGTGCGTCCTGGATATAAGCCCCCACCATGGCTTGAGAATCCCCCTAAATCATGGGAATTCATTATTGCAGATACAAGAAGGGTTGGACTTTACAGCAAAGGGCCCAGATAAAGAAATATTATTACTGCTCTAACAGGCGAACAAACCAGGTAAAAGCCAGACCGAATCTGATAAATCCAAATCTACAGGTAGAAGCCGAACCTGAATACACGCCATTTGTCTGTGATCAGATGAGAAGAACATGCGGGTTACAAGAGACGCTGATCTACAGAATTCTGCAGCAGAACCGACCCGATTTACATGAGCGGGACTGAGATTGAAACTTTGAATATTCTCTCACCCATTTATCTCTGTAAGGAAGGCTGTACTTCTTCAAGGGTACTTTACCTACATGAATACAGTCAGGGGTGCATCATACGCAGGGTCGGCACCAGGTGTCAGTAGACCCCTGGGCGACAAAGCCTCAGTGGGCCCCTTTGCAGCAAACTCATGTGGCGGCATTAACAATTCAGAAACTAAAACAGTTTCCTGTTCCCCCAAATATTCCCTAGTTCATCATCCCAAACAGCCCCCTCATGGATATTTTGTATAAAGCCCCCCTCACCCCCATGGATTCCTTATGTACAGCCTTATGTGGGCCCCCCAGCAGCTCTGGGCCCCAGCATTTGCCCAGGTATATCCAGTGCTGGCGCCATAAAGCGAGTTAAGCCACTTACCTCAGGCATCACTAACTGGAGCAAGAAGTGGGGGGTATTACCTCCTATAAAGGAGGACCCGACACCTAAAAATAGTGTCTCCTGGGTGTCACACACTGATTGGAGAACTGAATTACTAAAAATAAACCTGATATATTATTGCTCTATAGCTCAGAAAGTTTAGTCCAGCCCAATAGGCCCACTATAGTGTTGTCGGCCGAAGCTACCTACTTCTCAGGTGGTGACACAGACCCCACTGGTCACCACCAGAGGGCGACACTGCAGGAGGCACCTGGTGCCATCTCTGAAGTTTTGAAGTGAATACCCCTTTATGTGGATGAGACCCTAAGCACAGGCCCAGCAGGGGTCTGACAAGGACCCCCAACTGATCAGCGGCTTTGTACTGCAAAAATGATGGACTGAGCAAGAAGCAGACAGCAGAATTCAGTGTACTGTGCTTGTGCAAAGCTGCAGTACCCTGGAATGGCCACTGTAAAGTGGATAGAGCTTTCTGCAACTGCTACTATCCACTATGTAGATATGGTACCGGAGGGGGGCCTGGGTGTTGGGCCACCAAAGATCTAATTATAATGATGTATGTTTAGGATACTTCACCAATATCTAAAGGCTGGACAATCCCTTTAAGTGAAGGTATGTATAAATAAAAAATCATAACACGCTAAAGAAACTGTTCTCTTTATAAAAACAAGTAAATCTTCTCTTGATGCCAGGATCACATTGGATCAGATTGTATCTGTGCGATGTCTCCGGTCTGTGTAGATGAATGATTATAACCTCGGGTCCTGGCGCAGCTGCAGTCGTGTTTATTTACCGCCTTCACTCCGCGCTTCACTTACAGTACAAACCACAGCCACACACGGCTCTAATATGAAGCAGGTATCTGGCAGCGGACTGGGGGTACATAGAAGGTGCATGTCCTCTGTGTCCTTACTTACACCCAAACTCAGATGTCTCCAATGTCAGCGTCCTCCACTCCCTGCATCCCAATGAAAAGACACCGTCCTGCAACCTTCACAAGATTACACAGACATCCTATGTGAAAGAATCAAGTGCTGTCAGTACATATGGAGGAAGGTGCTATTAGACTGTAGTATTATACAATGTATATGTGATTTCATGGGGTGCGGTAATTGTGCCAAACAACCTGCAGCCCTACATGTGACAAGTTCTACTGTGCTCTTCTTGACTGGGAGGTAGTAAACATTACCCATTTAACTCCACATTAAGGCACTTTAGTAAAGATACATAATCCTACCCGTAACATTAACCCCATAAACCATTTATAACTAAACATAACTAAGAAATGATGACACGAGGCTCCTGTTGGGCAGAAAAGGTCACAGCTATTTATTGCTAATAAACACAATTATTATTATTTTAATATTCTCAAAATCAACCGCAATCTCAGTTCGTTTCTTTGGAAACCATAGCTGCCGAAGTGGTTTGTTCATCCGGACTCCCGAACCACCACTTCGACTTCCGAAAAAATCCACATCAATTCTCTTTTCCGCCAGCTGTGACTTGAGATGATCACCGAAAACCATTATTACTTTAATACTCAAAATTAACCACAATCTCCGTCCGTTTCTTTGTAAACCATCGCTGCCCGAAGCGGTTTGCTCAACCGGACTCCCGAATTAGCACTTCGACTTCCGGGCAAAATCCACATCAATTCTCATTTTCCTTCAGCAAAACAATTATTACTTAATACTTTTTTTAAAAAAAATTAACCACAATTTTCATCCATCTCTTTGTAAACCATAGCTGCCCGAAGCGGTTTGCTCAACCGGACTCCCGAATCAGCACTTCGACTTCCGGGCAAAATCCACATCAATTCTCATTTTCCGTCAGCTGTGACTTGAGATGATCACTGAAAACCGAAAACATCAAAAACAAAAACCAAGTAACAGTAGGGAGGGAGGGAGGGACAGCTTGAAGATGGCGCGGGCAAGAGGAAGTGCAGGCCCAGTGCCTGCCCTATAAAGGCTCAGCTATGGGAGGGGCAGAGCAGCAGCAGCAGCAGGGAGGAGAAAGGAAGCAAATACCACCCCTATTTAAAGTGCAAACGTCCCATGTAATAAATTGCAACACTAGGACACCCCCAGTCAGTGGGCGCCCTCCTTAAGCAGTCGGGGGCACCCTTCATAATGGACCTTTCAGGTGTCATCACTACTCCTATCCTTTATATATAGACACAGCACAGTACTACTACCCCTATCCTGTATATATATGGGCACACCACAGTACTACTACCCCTATCCTGTATATATGAGCACAGCACAGTACTACTACTCCTATCCTTTATATATAGACACAGCACAGTACTACTACTCCTATCCTGTATATATATGGGCACAGCACAGTACTACTACTCCTGTCCTGTATATATGGGCACAGCACAGTACTACTACCCTATCCTGTATATATGAGCACAGCACAGTACTACTACTCCTATCCTAAATATATGGTCACAGCACAGTACTACTAATCCTATTCTAAATATATGGACACAGCACAGTACTACTACTCCTATCCTGTATATATGGGCACAGCACAGTACTACTACTCCTATCCTGTATATATGGTCAGTGTACAGTACTACTACTCCTATCCTGTATATATGGGCACAGCACAGTACTACTACTCCTATCCTGTATATATGGGCACAGCACAGTACTACTACCCCTATCCTGTATATATGAGCACAGCACAGTACTACTACTCCTATCCTAAATATATGGTCACAGCACAGTACTACTAATCCTATTCTAAATATATGGACACAGCACAGTACTACTACTCCTATCCTGTATATATGGGCACAGCACAGTACTACTACTCCTATCCTGTATATATGAGCACAGCACAGTACTACTACTCCTATCCTGTATGTATGGGCACAGCACAGTACTACTACTCTTATCCTGTATATATGGACACAGCACAGTACTACTACTCTTATCCTGTATAAATGATCACAGTACAGTACTACTACTCCCATCCTGTATTTATGGACACAGCACAGTACTACTCCTATCCTGTATATATGGGCACAGCACAGTACTACTACTCCTATCCTGTATATACGGGCACAGCACAGTACTACTACTCCTATCCTGTATATAAGAGCACAGCAAAGTACTACTACTCATATCCTGTATATATGGGCACAGCACAGTACTACTACTCCTATCCTGTATACATAGACACAGCACAGTACTACTACTCAATCCTGTATATATGGGCACAGCACAGTACTACTACTCCTATCCTGTATATATGGGCACAGCACAGTATTACTACTCCTATCCTGTATATATGGGAACAGCACAGTACTACTACTCCCATCCTGTATATACGGGCACAGCACAATGTATTTGATGTGACAATGAGTGGCTGTGACCTGGATCTATAAAAGTATATTGAGATGTTTCTCTTGTTCCTTTCTTTGGCCTCAGTAATTTTCTTTAATTTTGGGAATTTTATCCATCGTCTGGTGCAGATCCAAGAACCCTGAGTCAGCAGATCCACTAATCTACATTGACAGAATTTATAACTAAAAGAATAATCAGGCGAAACAATTACATCTCCACCTAACAAATCAGGGAGCGACCGACACACTGTGACGACTGCACATTCTAGTATAGGGGTCTATTTACAAGAACATCTGCTCCAAAATGGATGTAGGATCTGTTCTACGATGTTTGACTGGTACCAACTTACAAAAGTCACACTCCTGAAATACTCTGTGCTGCTGCTGGGTCACTGACCTTCCCAAGAGCAGAAGACTCCTCTCCTGAAATACTCTGTGCTGCTCCTGGGTCACTGACCTTCCCAAGAGCGATAGACTCCTCTCCTGAAATACTCTGTGCTGCTGCTGGGTCACTGACC
>WNYA01000069.1:28479-123067 GCA_019512145.1 Engystomops pustulosus
CTGCTGCTGGGTCACTGACCTTCCCCAGAGCAGTAGACTCCTCTCCTGAAATACTCTGTGCTGCTGCTGGGTCACTGACCTTCCCAAGAGTGGTAGATTCCTCTCCTGAAATACTCTGTGCTGCGGGGTCACCGACCTTCCACTAGGCTAGCCTAGGATCTTCCACAAGTCCAGCGCACTCATCTCCTTACATACTCTGTGCTGCTGTGGGCCCATGTACCATTTACTATGTGACTCTCATTCTGTGACCTCCAACAAGATGAGCACAATCCTCTCCTGAAATCCTCTGTGCTGCGGAGGACCTTGCTCTTTCCATGCTGTAATGCCTCCTCCAATCCCAGCAGACTTCTGTGCTGAAATACTCTGTGCAGCTGTGACATAGATTGTGCCCTGATCTGTTGAATGATTCTGCTTTAGTCAAACCTTCTATGACATTGCATGGGTGCTGATGGATATTAAGAACCCCCAGGTCTGGACGTGTCCTCCTGCCACCAGTGGGGGGCGTGCTGTGTGTCCGCGTACTGCTGTTACAGTGTTACATGTCCCTCTAGGCCTCCAGCGTGTAAACACTGGCTCTGCGGTTATGGATCCGAAAATTATTCCTGTCCCCAGAAACTAATTGCAGGGGTCGCGGGGTCATGTGAAAGCTAAAGAAGTGCGTCCCGCTGGTCACAAGACGTATCTGACTGTAATAAGGGGGAGCGGCAGGAGGACATTGTGTCCCTGCGGACTTAACCCCTACACTGCCAAACTCCCACACTAACCGGCACATCAAGGAAATTTCCCCCTAAAAGGAAATCTACCATCGGAATCTTACTCATAGATACAGGCACCGTGACTGTGGTAATTGTCTTATATTTGTTATCTGTGGTCTCCTTCCTTCTAAAATCACGTTTTAGAATTATGCTAATGATGGGGTGTCACCAGAGCCCCTCTGTGCCGCAGCATTACAGGCTGTTACACTGTTTCCCCTTTGCTCCCTCAGCACTTTCAATTCATTCTTTCACCTTATGTAATCTCACGCAGTGGGAGGGTACACTTGCACAGTGTAGCAGCCTAGGAAGCTGCGGCATAGAGGAGTTTTGGTAAGCCCTCTGCAGAGCACTTCAGTTTCACTAGCATAATTTTAAAAGTTGATTTTAGAAGGAAGGAGCCCATGGACGACAAATATAAAAGATTACGACTGTCATGGTGCCTGGATCTATGAGTATGTCCTTTATCATGCTGTATTGGCACTGTATGGTGACATGGGGGCTGTATATGGTTGTATTACCCAAGTACTGTATGGTGGTTTTACTGTATATAGGTGCTATATTTTACAAATATATAGTGAGGGCTGTATATGGTTGTATTATTCAGGAATATATGGTGCTTTTATGTGAGCTGTGTATAGTAGTTTTATCTTAGCACTATAAGGGGGTTTAATTTGGGCTGTATATGGCAGCATTATTTTGGTGGCATTGTATGGGCTGTATATGGCGGCAAAATTTTTTGGTGTTGTCGGTTGTGTATGATAGTATTATATTTTAGTATATATTGGTAAGTGCATTTCAGTAATCCCTTGGCACTATATGGTGGTATTATGTGGGATGCAGCTGGTAGTATTCTCTTGGTGGTTTTGTATGATTGTATTATTCTGACACTTTATGGCGGTATTATGTAGGTTGTATTTGGTAGGATTGTAGTGCTTAAATAGAATGGTATTAAGTGCATGGCAGTTTTTTTTTGCACTATATGGTAATATTTTTGAGGGCTAGGATTATAATCTGTATAATGTGATGTCTTCCTTATACGTGGACACCGGCCAGGGAGCGCATATATCACGCTACGGGTCCTCCTCTGTGTTCAGGTCAGGGGAGGTCTGGGGTCTATGCTTTTTACAGTCAGATCGACTTTTATTTTCTGGTAAAAGTTTAGATCTTTGGTCTCAGAATAATACCGCCACCCCCTGGGACTCGTCTACTGACAGGGTCATGGTCAGTGAGGTCAGGCAGATTATTTAATGTTATTTATAGAGAAGTTAAAAAGTGAATTTTTTTGGAATAAGAGAGACAACGAATTTGCTGCACGTGGTGTTATGTGGACTATAGATGGCAGTAGTATATAGTGATATAATATCTACTGTATACCTGGTGTTATATAGAATATAAATATACAGTCATGGCCATAAGTTTTGAGAATGATACAAATGTTAATTTTTACAAAGTCTACTGCATCAGGTTTTATAATAGCAATTTGCATATACTCCAGAATGTTATAAAGAGTGATCAGCTTATCAGCAATTAATGGCAAAGTCAATATTTGCCTAGAAAATGAACTTTTTCCCTCAAAACACATTTTAAATTAATTGCAGGTGCCTTACAAGGAGAAGCTAACATGGTGTCAGTGATGTCTCCAGTAACACAGGTGTGGGTGCTGATGAGGACAGGGCTGGAGATCAATCTGTGATGATTAAGTAAGAATCACACCACTGGACTCTTTAAAAGGAGGCTGGTGCTTGGCATCATTGTTTCTCTTCTGTTAACCATGGTTATCTCTAAAGAAACTCGTGCAGTCATCATTGCACTGCACAAAACTGGCCTAACAGGGAAGAGTATCGCAGCTAGAAAGATTGCACCTCAGTCACCAATCTATCGCATCATCAAGCGTTCAAGGAGAGAGGTTCCATTGTTGCCAAAAAGGCTCCAGGGCGCCCAAGAAGGACCAGCAAGTGCCAGGACTGTCTCTTAAAAGAGTTTCAGCTTCGGGATGGGGCTGCCAGCAGTGCAGAGCTTGATCAGGAATGGCAGCAGGCAGGTGTGAGGCATCTGCACGCACTGTGAGACTGCGGAGACTCTTGGAGCAAGGCCTGGTGTCAATGAGGGCAGCAAAGAAGCCACTTCTCTCCAGAAAAAACATCAGGGACAGACTGATATCCTGCAGGAGGTACAGGGAGTGGACGCTGAGGACTGGGGGAAAGTCATTTTCTCTGATGAATCCCCTTTCCGATTGTTTGGATCATCTGGAAAACAGCTTGTTGGGAGAAGACAAGGTGAGTGATACCACCAGTCTTGTCTCATGTCACCTGTAAAGCATCCTGCAACCATTCATGTGTGGGGCGGCTTCTCAGCCAAGGGAATCGGCTCTCTCACAGTCTTACCTAAAAACACATCCATGAATAAAGAATGTGACCAGAATGTCCTCCAAGAGCAACTTCTCCCAACCGTCCAGGAGCAGTTTGGTGATCAGCAATGCCTTTTCCAGCATGATGGAGCACCTTGCCATAAAGCAAAGGTGATAACTAAATGGCTCAGGGAACAAAACAGCAAAATTGTGACAAAATGCAGCAGTGATTGTGCAGGAATGGACGGCTATCAGTCAGGATTTGGTCCAGAAGGTGATTGAGAGCTGCCAGGGAGAATTGCAGAGGTCCTGAAGAAGAAGGGGCAACACTGCAAATACTGACTTGCTGCAGTAACTCCTTCTAAGTGTCAGTTAAAGCTTTTGTTACTCATAATATGATTGCACTTGTATTTCTGTATGTGATAAAACATCTGACAAAACACATAAAAACCAGAGGGCAACAGATCATGTGAAAATATAATATTTGTGAAAATACATTTTGTACAGGAGGTTTTAATTTTTGTAAATGTATGAATACATAAAAAAACCTATACAAATTTGGTATCCCTGTAATCTTACCGATCCAAAGTATAAAGTAGACATGTCATTTAGGGTGCACAGTGAAAGCTGTAAAATCCAAGCCCACAAGAAAACGTTGTAAATGCATTTTTTCACCATTTTCACTGCATTTGGAATCTTTTTCCCGCTTCCCAGTACACCGCATGGTATATTAAATACCGTCACTATGAAGCGCAATTTGTTACGCAGAAAATAAACCATCACAGAGCTCTTTATGTGATAAAATAAAGATTTGTGATAAAATAATATAGATTTTTGAAGGTGGGGAGTGAAAAATGGGATTGAAAAAACAAAAAAAGGGCCAGGTCGTTAAGGGGTTAAGTGAACTCCTGGGCCTGGATAAGTAAATGTGCCCCAATTGGTGTGGTATTATGTATAGCGCCCCTTGGGGACAAATAGTGAATGACTCACAATACAGAGCAGTGAATAAAGGGGATACATATGCGTTATTCATTCTGATAATGTATGTCCATGAAGTCTATGGTAGACGCGAGCCTAATCCCACTATCTGATCCCTAAATCCTCAGTGTCAGCCACCATGGTTTCTATATAATCCATCCATATCCTTTTATCCAGCAAACACATGGATAGAAATAAGGGGCACAATTTGGGCCCCTTTGTTCAGTAACACAACAGTAATTGAAAGCCCATGTCTGTCCCTATTTCCAAAATTCCATAATTCTTTCTGACTGTTGGAAATCTTTCCATTAAACTCATAAGATGGAACTTTTATTCTAGAATATATTGTAGGATGTATCACTAGGTTACTAGGTACCATCACCACTCAAGGGCCTGGGAAAGCTGGGGACAACCTGCGTAACGCTGAGTGTAACCACATTGACATATTGCAATTACAATGAATTTTGACTGTGTTTTGCCCCTGGAGAGATGTGTAATCAGACCTGTGTGTATGCTTTTTGGACATTTGTCCTTTGCAGAATGGCTGTAATTATTGTTTTTATCAGGGAATTTCAGACCCTTTAAGTTTTAAATACTGTAATAAGATCAAAATCCAAATCAGTAACACAATCAATTAACTCTTCACATCTTACTAATTTATAGAGTCTGGTGTTAATGAACAGGACATGAAGATCCGAGTAATGAGCTGAGAATAGCAACAAACTATTGACCAGATTCTGCCGCTAACTAATTAGGAGGGCGAGATAAGGAGAGCGCAGGAGACACGATGAGAATTCAGACCACTCTGATGTGGGGTGCTCATCCAGTCCTCTGCCTATCTCATGTCTCTCTATGTATGTATGTTTCTATTTATGCATCTATCTATGTATATATCTATCATATCTCTATCATATGATAAATCCCCCATAGACGCTACACTTTTGATTTTCTTCCATTTTTCAATAGATTAACCCAAAAATCTAAGATTTTTTTCAATGAACACACAGGACCGCATTATCATTGACACTATTGGAGCACCAGTACTGGGCCCCTCAATCCGGATTATATCCTCAGGGGCCCCCAGCCTAGAACTCCAATAGCGCCAATGATCAGGGTTGGGCTGGAGCATTTAAATTACTGGAGTATATTAAATGGGGGGCCAGTATATTAAACAATTAACAGGGGGATCAGTATATAAAATAGTTCACATGAGGAGGCAGCATATTAAATAATTGATTGGGAGGGGGCAGTATATTAAATAATTCATTGCGGGCCAGTATATAAAATAGTTTGCTGGGGAGGGGGCAGTATATTAAATAATTAATTGAGAGGCTCAGTTTATACAAATAATAGGGGGCCCAGTTTAGTAAATTACTAAATGGGGTGGGGCAGTATATTTAATACTTAATTGAGGGGCCCAGTATATATAAAACATGAGGTGGTCCAATATATTAAATAATTAATTGTGGGGGCAGTATATTAAATTATTCATTGAGAGACAGATTAAGGGTCCCAGCGGTATGGAGCACCTCTTTTAGGATGCCCCCACCCCCAGCTCGACAGCCGATGTGGGATTCTCCCACAACAATATAAGTAAAAGATACCACATACTTATACTGTTTCAAATATCAGCGCAACCAATAGAGATAATAGAAACAGTAGTATCTTTAGATTCATTCATACCTTTACTAAACCAATTTTGATCAACTTTATGTGACAGAGATGTGATGCACTGCATGAGGCAAAAGTTGGTCACTTCTGTGCCCTAAGATCCTCCCGATACAGTAAAACTGCACATTATAGAGAGGCCTATTATTGTAATACCCTAAGGCACTTGTACAGTAAATATGTGTCTGATGAACATTTTGATATCACACCTGGGGGGGGGGTGTATCTCCGAATAGGCAAAGTAATGCTAACACAAAAAGGCCTTTTGTGTACATAGAAAAAGTCTCAGTTCTTTCTTTTGGTTCAGCGCATGAAAAATAAGAGCACTAGATGGGGGCCTTAGTCTAATATACAGCCATCAGAGAGGAGACTGAGCCATTAGAAGTAATGGAAACTTAGCCATCAGAGAGGAGCCATTAAGTAGGAGACTGGGCCATCAGAGAGGACACTGGGCCATCAGAGAGGAGACTGGGCCATCAGAGAGGAGATTGAGCCATCAGAGAGGAGACTGTGCAATTAGAGAGGAGACCGGGCCATCAGAGAGAAGATTGAGCAGTCAGAGATGAGACTGGGCCATCAGAGATGAGACTGGGCCATCAGAGAGGAGACTGGCCCATCAGAGAGGAGACTGGACCATCAGAGATGAGACTGGGCCATCAGAGAGGAGACTGTGCCATTAAAGAATAGAATGGGCCATCAGAGAGGAGACTGGGCCCTAATAGAGGAGACTGTGCCATCTTAGAGTAGACTGGGCCATCAGAGTAAAGACTGAGCCATCAGAAAGGAGACTGGCCCATCAGAGAAGAAACTGATCCATCCAAGAGGAGACTGAGCCATTAGAGAAGAGACTGGGCCATCAGAGAGGAGACTGAGCCATAAGAGAGAAGATTGAGCAGTCAGAGAGGAGTCTGGGCCATCAGAGGTGAGACTGGGCCATCGGAGATGAGACTGGGCCATCAGAGATGAGACTGGGCCTTCATATAGGAGACTGGGCAATCAGCGAGGAGACTGGGTCATCAGAGAGGAGACTGGGCCATTAGAGAATAGAATGGGCCATCAGAGAGGAGACTGTGCCATCATAGAGTAGACTGGGCCATCAGAGTAAAGACTGAGCCATCAGAAAGGAGACTGGGCCATCAAAGAAGAAACTGATCCATCCAAGAGGAGACTGAGCCATTAGAGAAGAGACTGGGCCATCAGAGAGGAGACTGGGCCATTAGAAAGGAGACTGGGCCATTAGAAAGGAGACTGGGCCATCAGAGAGGAGGCAGAGCCATCAGAGTGGAGGCTGGGCAATCAGAGAAGAGACTGGGCCATCAGAGAGGAGACTGAGCCATCAGAGAGAAGATTGAGTAGTCAGAGAGAGAGTCGGGCCATCAGAATGAACTGGGCCATCAGAGATGAGACTTGGGCCATATATAGAGACTGGGCAATCAGCGAGGAGAGACTGGCCTCAGAGAGAGACTGGGCCATCAGAAGGAGACTGTGTCATTAGATAATAGAATGGACCATCAGAGGGAGACTGTGCCATCATAGAGTAACTGGGCAATCAGCGAGAGAGAACTGGGCCTCAGAGAGAGAGACTGGGCCTCATAGAGTAGACCGGGCAATCAGAGAGGAGAACTGGGCCATCACAAGATGAGACTGAGCCATTAGAAGAGGAGACTGAGCCATTATAGAAGAGACTGAGCCATCAGAGAGGAGGCTGGGCCACCTGAAAGGAGATGAGCCTCAGAGAGGACTCAGAGACTGGATATCAGAGATGAGACTGAGCCATCAATAAGAGACTGAGCACATCAGAGAGGAGACTGAGCCATTACAGAATAGACGGGCCACTCAGAGGAGACTGTGCCATCATAGAATAGACTGGGCCTCAAGTAAAGACTGAGCCATCAGAAAGGAGACTGCCCATCAGAGAAAAATGATCCATCAAGAGGAGACTGAGCCATTAGAGAAGAGACTGGGCCATCAAAGAGGATGGAGCATAGAAGGAGACTTGTGCATCAGAGAGGAGAGACGGCAATCAGAGAAGGAGCCTGGGCAATCAGAGAGGAGACGAGCCCATCATCACTAGGGCAGCTGACTATCAGAGAGACTGAGCGCATCAGAAGAGGAGAACTAGAGAAGACCATCAGGATAGAGACTGGAGCATCAGAGAGAAGATTGAGCAGTCAGAGATGAGACTTGGGCCATCAGAAGTAAAGACTGAGCCATCAGAAAGGAACTGGTGGCCCATCAGAGAAGAAGAAACTGATCCATCCAAGAGGAGACTTAGCCATTAGAGAAGAGACTGGGCCATCAGAGAGGAGTACGAGCCATAAGAGAGAAGATTGAGCAGTTCAGAGAGGACGGGGTCTGGGCATCAGAGGTGATCACTGGGCCATCGGAAAGGATGGGCACAGAGATGAACGGCCGTTAAAATCTTTTGGAGCTGTCATATAGGAGACTGACTGGCAATCAGCGGAGCGTAGGACTGGGTCAGCAGAGAGGAGACTGGGCATAGAGAATAGAATGGGCCATCAGAGAGGAGGAACTGGCTCTGGCATCTGGCCATATTGGCATCGAGTATAAGACTGGCCATAAGTAGAAATCTTTTGTGAGGGGCCCACAAAGAGAAACTGATCCATCCAAGAGGGAGATGAGCTAGAGAAGAGATGGCCATCCAGAGAGAGACTGGGCCTTAGAAAGGAGGGGCATTAGAACAGGATACTGGGCCAATCAGAGAGGAGGCAGAGCACTCAGAGTGGGATGCTGTGCAATCATCAAAGAATAGACTTGGTCCATCAGAGTGAACTGACCATCAGAGAGAGATATTGGAAGTAGTCAGAGAGGGTTCCTGGGCCAGCATAGATGAGACTACCTGGGCCACAGAGATGAGACTGGCCATCATATGGGAGCTGGGGGCAATCAGCGAGGAGACTGGGCCATCAGAGAGGAGACTGGGCCATCAGAGAGGAGACTGTGTCATTAGATAATAGAATGGACCATCAGCGAGGCGCCTGTCTGCCATCACGCGTAGACGGGCACTCAGAGAGGCGCCTGGGCCCCAGAGCGGAGCTGGGCCAATCGTAAGCGTCTAGACCGGGCAATCCGAGACTGGGCATCAGAGATGAGACTGGGCCATCAGAGATGAGACTGAGCCATTAGAGATGAGACTGAGCCATCAGAGAGGAGGCTGGGCCACCAAAAGGAGCCTTTCCTCGGAGGACGAGACCTTGTGCCATCAATAGAGCCGCACGGGGGACCCCCAAACGAAAGTTGAGCCATCAGAAGGGACCAGCAGAGACTGGTCATCCAGAGAGAGCAAAACTGGCCATTAGGACTAGAATGGGCCATCGACAGAGAAGACTTAGAGGCCCTCATAGAGAGACTGTGCCATTAGAGAGAAACTTATCCATCCCAGAAGGAACTGAGCCATCAGAGAATAGAACTGGGCCATCAGATGCGGGACTGTAGCCATCAGAAGAGAGATTTGAGTAGTCAGAGAGAGTCCTGCATGATGGCGGCCATCAGTAAGATGGACGGCACATGCAGAACGGATCAGCGGGACTGACCTCAGAAGCTGCATAGAGAGAGACTGGGCGCAGTCGGAGGACTGGCCTCAGAGATGAGACGGCTCGAGAGTCCGGATAGACTGGGCATCGGTAGAGGATAGAAGGAGACTGTGCCCATAATAATAGAATGGACCATCACAAGGAGACTGTGCCATCATAAGTAACACGGGCAATCAAGAGGAGCTGGGGCCACCAGAGAGACTGGGCCATCGTAGAGTAGACCGGGCAATCAAGAGGAGACTGGGCCATCAGAGATAGACTGGCATCAGAGATGAGACTGGCCCATCAGAGATGAGACTGAGCCATTAATAGAAGAGGCTGACCATCAAGAGGAGACGTGGCCATTAGAGAATAGAATGGCCTCACAGAGAAGACTTGGCCTCATAGAGTAGACTGTGCCAATCAGAAGAACTGATCCATCAAGAGACTGAGCCTCAGAGAAAGACTGAGCCCCATCAGAGAAGATGATCCTCCGAGAGGAGACTGTGCCATTAGATAATATAAATGGACCATCACAAGAGACTGTGCCATCTAGAGTATACTGGGCAATCAGAGAGGAGACTGGGCCACCAGACAGGAGACTGGCCATGTAAAGTACCGGGCATCAGAGAGGAGACTGGGCCATCAGAGATGAGACTGGGCATCAGAGATGAGACTGGGCCATCAGAGATGAGACTGAGCCATTATAGAAGAGGCTGAGCCATCAGAGAGGAGACTGTGCCATTAGAGAATAGAATGGGCCATCAGAGAGAAGACTGGGCCCTCATAGAGGAGACTGTGCCATCAGAGAAGAAACTGATCCATCCAAGAGGAGACTGAGCATCATAGAAGAACGAAGCCATCAGAGAGAAATTGGTTAATCAGATGAGGAGTCTTCGGCCATCAGAGATGACCTGGCCATCAGTGAAACCGGTCATCATATAGGAACGGGCATCAGCGGGAACTGGCACCAAGAGAGAGACTGGGCCATCAGAGAGGAGACTGGTCCTATCATGAGAGTAGAGCTGGGGCCATCAGAGAGGAGACTGTGCCTCGATATAGAAGCACCACAGAGAGGAACGTCCAGATAGAGTAACGGTCAATCAGAGTGGAGACTGCCATCAGAGAGATACTGTGCCACATAAGTAGATTGGGCAATCAAGTGAAGACTGGCCATCAGAGATGAGACTTGGCCATCGAGATGAGACTGAGGTCCTCAGAGAGGAGGCTGATGGGGCCACGCAAAGGAGATGTGCCATCAGAGAGGTTGCCACGAGACCTGACCCATCAAAGGATCAAGAGCTAGAGAGCCATCAGAGGAGCCAAAACGGAGCCTTTCGTAGAGAGCCTGAGCCATATAGAAGAGCTGGCTCAGAGGAGAACTGGCCTTAGAGAATATAATGGGCTCTCAAGAGGAGACTGGTGCCATCAGAGAGAAACAGAATCCATCACAGAAGAGAGACTGAGCCATTAGAGAAGAGCTGGGCCATCAGAGAGGAGACTGACCATCAAAGAGAATTGAGCAGTCAGAGTGGATGTCGAGGCCATCAGAATGACGGGGCCTTATAGGATACTGGTCATAGCAGTGAGGAGACTGGGCCATCAATGAGACTGGGGCATCAGAGATGAGACTGGGCCATCAAAGATGAGACTGAGCCATTAGAAATGAGACTCAGCCATCAGAGAGGAGGCTGGGCCACAAAAAGGAGATTGAGCCATCAGAGAGGTGCCAGAGACTGAGCCATCAGAGAGGAGTCGAGACTGAGCCTCAGAGTGAGCCAAAGAAGACCATCGGAGCAGGAGACTGGGCCACACAAAGGAAGCTGGCCATCAAGAGGGAGATAGGCCATCGAGAAGTCGAGAGGCCATCAGAGGTAGGAGGCCTGAGCTCATCAGAAGAGACGACATCAGAGGAGGACTTCCATCAAGGAAGATTGACGAGTCAAGAGAGCTTAATCTGGCCATCAAGATGAAGACTGGCCATCCATAGGCTGCAGAGAGACTGCCATCATATAGAACTGGCCATCATTAACGGGCTAGGAGACTGGGCCTTCAAGATAGAACAGAGCTTATAAGATACTGAACCATCAGAGAGCAACTGGCACCAAAAAGCAAGATTGGCCATCATAGAGAGCCACCAGCAGAGACTGGGTCACAGAGAGGACAAAGATGACTGAGCCATTAGAGAAAGAATGGCCATCACAGAGAGACTGGCCCTCATAAGGAGACGGTGCCTTAAGAAGAAACTGATCCATCCAAGAGACTGAGATCGATAGACTGGCCATAGGTCTTGCCAGAGAAGAGACGCGTGCCCCATAGCTAGCCCAATAGAGAGAGATCGAGTCCAGTCAAGACGGGCCATTGAGACTGGAATCGCGAGCGAGCAAATCAGAGAGGAGACGGGCCATCATAGGAGAGATGGCCATCAGCTGGCATCAGAGAGGAGTCTGTGCCATCAAAAGATGCCATAGAGACTGTGCATAGATTAGCCCACTGAGGAACTGGCATTTGCTGAATCAGAGAGAGAGCGCCCACGGAAAGTGGGCGATCGTAAACCGGATAGAGAGGAGACTGGGCTCAGAGTGAGACTGTGGCCATCAAGAGGATTGGCATCAAGATATGGCAATGACTGCCATCAGAGAGGAGACTGTGCCATATAGATAATGCTCAGAAGAAACTGCACTCAAGGGAGCTGCTGAGCTGATCCATCCAGGGGACGAAAGTACGGAGAAGATTGATTAGTCAAGAACTGGGCCATCAGAGATGAACTGGCCACCAGAGATGACTGGGCCATCAATAATGACGTGTCATCAGCAAATGCCAGTAGAGGAGAATGGGCACAGAAGAGACTGGGCTCAGCAGAGTAGAGCTTGGCCAATAGAGATAGACGTCCATTAATATAGACTTGGACCATCAGAGAAGAACTGTTCCATTAGATTGCTGCATAGATGGGATGCCATGCAGATAGTATACCGGGTCTCTGACTCATATAGGAGACTGTGGCATCAATAAAGCTGGCAAGACTGGACTCATCCAGATGAAGATAACTGAGCCATCAAAATGAGACTGAGATTAGATAGGAACTGAGCCATCAGAGAGAAAGTGCGCGTCCAGACAGGAGTTGGCCACAGAGATGATACGACGAGCCATCAGAGAGATCGAAGACTGGCCATCAGATATGAACGGAGCCAAGCTAGCCTCGAGTAAGAGGTCCTATCAGAGAGGGACTGGACGTGCAGAGAAGTATACTGGCTCAGAGGAGAAGGTGAGGAGACCTGACCATCCAGAGAGAGACTGTCCATTAGAAAGAGAACCGGGCCATCAATAGGAGACTGGCAGCCATCATAAGAGTAGATGGGACACTCATAGTGGAGTGCCTAGGAGGATCTGTGCCTCATAGAGGATGAGACCGTGGCCATCATATCACGAACTGGCCAATCGGATGAGACTGGGCATCATAATGAGACTGTCATCGAGATGATATACGGGCACAGAGATGAAGCTGAGCCATTAGAGATGAACGAGTCCATCAGAGAGGAGGCTGGGCCACCAAAAAGGAGATTGAGCCATCAGAGAGTGGCCAAGATACTTGAGGCAATCAGAGATTCAGGAGTCAATCTTAGAGATCCAGAGAGGACAGCTCGTGGACCTCTGTAAGGAGCCATTATAGCGAGGCTGAGCCATCAGATAGAGAGACTGTGCCAGTAGAAATAGAATGGGCTCATCAGAGAGAGACTGTGCCATCATAGAAGAAACGATCAGCCAGAGGAGCTTAGCCATTAGAGAGAGACGGCTAGGAAGCTGGCATCAAATGAAGATATGAGCAGTCAAGTGAGGCTCTGGCCGGCCACGAGATGATGTGCATCGCTGGGCCATCAGTATAGGACGGTCAATAAGGCTGGGATGCAGAGACTGGGCCCATCATAGATGAGACTGTCATCAGAGAATAGCTGTTGGGCCAGCAGGATGACTGCACAGATGAGACTGAGCCATTAGAGATGAGACTGAGTACCATCAGACGATGAGGCTGTGGCCACCCCCCCCAAAGATAAATAAGCCCAACACAATGCCAAGAGTGAGCTGCCCATCGAACTGAGCCATCAGAGAGGAGGCCACCTAAGAGATGACCATCAGAGATAGAGGATCATCTAGAGACTGACCCATAGCAAGAGACAATTGAGCATCGGAATAGAGCTTGATCGATCAAGAGGACTCAGAAGGTCCATCAAGATGAGACTGTGCCATCATAATAAAGCTGATCCATGCAGAGAGACGAGCGCATCAGAGAGGAGACTGACGAGGAGGCATCAGAGAGGATTCTGGTCCATCTAATGAGAACTGTTCCATCAGAGATGAGACTAGACTGGGCCATCATATAGAGACTGGCCTCATATAGGAACTGGGCAATCAGCGAGGACTGGGCCATCAGAGATGCTACTGGGGGCATGCCAGAGATGAGACTGGGCCATCAAGAACTGAGACTGGGCCATCAGAGATGAACTGAGCCATTCGAATAACTGAAGCATCAGAGATGAGGCTGGCCACCAGAAAAAAGGAGATTGAGCCCTCAGGAGTTGCCAGAGACTTATCCATCATAGAGACTTGGCCATCAGCGAGTAGGCTGGGCCCCGAAGGAGATTGATCCATCAGAGAGGACTCCGAGACTGGGTGGATCAGAGAGGAGACTGGACTCCAGAGAACACTTGAGCCATCAGAGAGACGATCCCTCACGATAGGACTCATAGACTGGGTCATCAGCGATGAGACTGAGCATCAGATAAGCAACTGAGCCATCAGATAGAAGACTTAGCCATCAGAGAGGAGGACGGAGCAATCAGAGGAGACTCCAGAGACTGTTCATCAGAGAATGAGACTGAGCCATACGTAAAGAGCGAGCCATCAGAGAGTTATTAATCCATCAGAGAAGATGAACTGATACATTAATATGAGACTGAGCCATCAGAGAGGAGGCCTGGGCCACCAAAAGGAGATTGATCCATCAGAAATTGCCAGGACTTGCGCCACTCAGAGGATCACGACTTATCCTCAAGGAGACTGGGCCAGCAGAGAGGAGAACTGGCCATCAGAGATTAGACTGAGCCATTATAAAGGAGACTGCGCCATTATATAATAGACTTAGCATCATAGAGAGTGGGCCAACCTGAAAAGATTTGAGCCCTCAGATATGACTCAAAAACTGGGGCAGCAAGAGTGACTGATCCATCATAGAACAGACGATCCATCGATAGACTGATCCATCAGAGAGGACTTCAATACTGGTCTCAATAGAATGAGACCCCCGCTCTACAGCCATCAGATAAGAAGACTCGAGCCATACACCAAGAGACTGAGCCATCAGAGAGGACCTGAGCCATCAGATAGAGACTCAGCCATCAAGATGCGGACGGGATCCTCAGAGAGGACTCAGAAACACTGGGGTGTCTCAGAGATGATACTGACCTCAATATAGACTGAGCCATCCAGAGAGGGTTTGANTTGAGCCATCAGAGAAGAGACTGAGCCATCAGAGAGGAGACTGAGCCATTAGGGGAGATGGAGACTGATCCATCGTAGACGAGCTCGTAATAACCTATATGTAGGATTTCATCCAGCTTACAACTTCATGAAATTTAATAAAGTTGTTAAGATATGAGAACCCAGAGAACTAAGGGGATTTTTTCTATTTTAAGACATCCTCATACAAGTCTTCATTATCTGATATTTTTTATACCTTATTAAAAGTTTAACTTAGAAAGTTTCTCTGGAAGGTAACGTGTCGTCCTTTCAGGAGCGGCTGAGCCTCTATTCTTCCAATAAATAAAAGAAATTGAAATTGTTTTTTTTTACTTATTTTGTGCTTTTGTTCCTTTTGCTGCTGAAGTGAATCTCCTTGTGTTCTATTCACTGACTGCAATCAACCTGGATATTATTCTACTTTATCAGTTGATCCTCATCTACATTCAGTCATTCAGTGGATCGGCACCTGGGAATGTGTGACTTCTATCTATCATTGTAGCATTGTATATAGTAGGGGGTGTAGCGGCTGATGCTCTCAGCTGGGGTAATGGCTTTGTCTCTTTGTCAAGTGAGATGATAGTTTATATTCATGAGCAGGATGGATGTGTACCAGGATAAAGGTACAAGTAATGAGGGGATTTGTCACAATTCTCTGTATTGAAGAATAGGGTGGTGGTGGGGGGCAAGGGGTACAACTTTTTATTATAGAAGGAAAGATGAGATTACTAAATCATATAGAAAGGAGATGGGTTAAAATAAGTCATTCAGGTATAAACCCGGTGTAAGACAGAAAAAAACAAACAAAATCTGGAATGAAATTAAGCTTGGGACCAGGGCCGCTTTACCCTATTCTTCATATATGGCACAGCAATGTACTACTACCCTTATCATGTATATCCTTCTACCTATATATGAGCACAGTATAGTACTACTACTCCTATTCTGTATATGGACTACTCCTTTCCTGTATATATGGACACAGCACAGTACTACTACTTTTATCCTATACATATGGACACAGCACAGTAATACTACTACTCTATATATATATGAGCACGGCACAGTACTACTACTCCTATCCTGTATATACGGGCACAGCACAGTACTACTACTCCTATCCTGTATATAAGAGCACAGCACAGTACTACTACTCCTGTCCTGTATATATGGGTACAGCACAGTACTACTACTCCTATCCTGTATATATGGACACAGCACAGTAATACTACTATCCTATATATATGAGCACAGCACAGTACTACTACTCCCATCCTGTATATATGGGTACAGCACAGTACTACTACTCCTATCCTCTATATATGAGCACAGCACAGTACTACTACTTCTATCCTCTATATTTGAGCCCAGCACGGTACTACTGTACTTCTCCTATCCTATATATATAAGCACAGCACAGTACTACTACTCCTATCCAGTATATATGAGCACAGCACAGTACTACTACTCCTATACTGTAATAATAGTAATAATCATTATTTATATAGCACCATTATTTTCTGTAGAACTTTACAAATCGCAGGGGATGTATACAAATATAATATTACATTACAGAGTACAAACAGTCATATGGAACAATAGGAGTGAGGTCCTTGCTCCCAAGAGCTTACACTCTGTGAGACTGTAAATATTAGCATAGCACTATTACTCCTATACTTTTTATATTAACATACCACAGTACTACTACTCCTATCTTGTATACATGAAAACAGCAAAGTACTACTACTCATATCCTGTATATGTGGGCACAGAACAGTACTACTACTCCTATCCTGTATATATAGGCATAGCACAGTACTACTACTCCTATCCTGTATATATAGGCATAGCACAGTACTACTACTCCTATCCTGTATACACCCACCGGCCACTTTATTAGGTACACCATGCTAGTAACGGGTTGGACCCCCTTTTGCCTTCAGAACTGCCTCAATTCTTTGTGGCATAGATTCAACAAGGTGCTGGAAGCTCCTCAGAGATTTTGGTCCATATTGACATGATGGCATCACACAGTTGCCGCAGATTTGTCGGCTGCACATCCATGATGCGAATCTCCCGTTCCACCACATACCAAAGATGCTCTATTGGATTGAGATCTGGTGACTGTGGAGGCCATTTGAGTACAGTGACCTCATTGTCATGTTCAAGAAACCAGTCTGAGATGATTCCAGCTTTATGACATGGCGCATTATCCTGCTGAAAGTAGCCATCAGATGTTACAGGGTACATTGTGCTCATAAAGGGATGGACATGGTCAGCAACAATACTCAGGTAGGCTGTGGCATTGCAACGATGCTCAATTGGTACCAAGTGGCCCAAAGAGTGCCAAGAAAATATTCCCCACACCATGACACCACCACCACCAGCCCGAACTGTTGATACAAGGCAGGATGGATCCATGCTTTCATGTTGTTGACACCATCCAAATGTCGCAGCAGAAATCGAGACTCATCAGACCAGGCAACGTTTTTCCAATCATCTACTGTCCAATTTCGATGAGCTTGTGCAAATTGTAGCCTCAGTCTCCTGTTCTTAGCTGAAAGGAGTGGCACCCGGTGTGGTCTTCTGCTGCTGTAGCCCATCTGTGCGTTCAGAGATGCTCTTCTGCCTACCTTGGTTGTAACGGGTGGCGATTTGAGTCACTGTTGCCTTTCTATCAGCTCGAACCAGTCTGCCCATTCTCCTCTGACCTCTGGCATCAACAAGGCATTTCCGCCCACAGAACTGCCGCTCACTGGATGTTTTTTCTTTTTCGGACCATTCTCTGTAAACCCTAGAGATGGTTGTGCGTGAAAATCCCAGTAGATCAGCAGTTTCTGAAATACTCAGACCAGCCCTTCTGGCACCAACAACCATGCCACGTTCAAAGGCATCAAATCACCTTTCTTCCCCATACTGATGCTCGGTTTGAACTGCAGGAGATTGTCTTGACCATGTCTACATGCCTAAATGCACTGAGTTGCTGCCATGTGATTGGCTGATTAGAAATTAAGTGTTAACAAGCAGTTGGACAGGTGTACCTAATAAAGTGGCCGGTGAGTGTATATGTGCACAGCACAGTACTACTACTCCTATCCTGTATATATTGGCACACCACAGTACTACTACTTTCCTGTATATATTGGCACTGCTCAGTACTACTACTCCTAGTAGTGAATACCTGGCACTGTAGCATCTCCCTTGCTGTATGTTGGTCAGATGCAGCCCCTGTTATCCCCTTCTATTCACCAAATCCAATGGAGCAGATTTATACACAGTTTTCTGGGGTACAAGAAATGAAAAAAAAAATGCAGTTTCGGGTGTACAGTCTGGAATATACATCTTATTAGGTATTTACCATCAGTGGGGTAACTAGAAGCTGATGGGCCCCAGTGCAAAGTCTGTGCCAGGCCCCCGACTATAATGTATGGTATATAGTACTAGTCTGCTCATATGGGAAAGTGACTCCATATGGGCCCCCTAAACCTCTTGGGCCCGGTTGCGATTGCACCCTCTGCACCCCCTCAAGTTACGCGCCTGTTTACCATGTACAAACCCCTTTCCCCCATATACCATAGGCTACAGTTGCCTCCGCCTGGTGGACACTTCTTGTGTCGCAGGATGCAGCTCCTGATAGATCCCCCCAATGTGTCCTTCAGTTGAATTGGTTTTAGATGCACCCGTGATGTCAGCAGAATCTGACATGTAATAATTAGAATAACAATTGCAAAATCTGCAACGTATTATAAAAAGAATCGCGTTGCAATGTGTTTGTTGTTCTATATATTTTTTAACCTACGGATCTGCTTTGCATCATATCTGCATTCAGGATCGATAACGTTACGCATTTCTCCTGTTTCGTATTCAGCGCGGTTTTATGAAATATTGAAGTGTATCCTCTGGTGAATCCTTTCACATAGTAGATGTGTGTATCCTGGAGCCACATAACAGAGACATCACACCCACCATCAGATCCAGCAGCTGCATCCCCCTTGTTACCGCCTGCCCACCACGACGGGAAACCGTAACTGCGCAGATCCTGATCCGGGGAGAAATAAAACGGCTGAGAACATTACGTACAGATGTGTGGAGCGAGCGTCTCAGCCCTGGATCAATAAACCATGAATGTTTAGTCTGCTGCATAGCTTATACTTTATGAATATCACATGTCCTTCCGAAAACATTACAGAGACTTTGGTGCAAGTTCATGCTGTAAGTCCAATGTGAATCCAAAAACTGTGCAGTCATGTGATGGGTTTATGTCCAATATGGACAATGGCAATAGTATAGGCACAAATAGTTAATATGAAGTTTCTATCTCACCCCAAGTGCTTTATTACCATCAGTACAGGTCACTACCTCTCTTTAATATCCTATATGATCCTGCTGAGTGAGAGAAGAGAGACACAGGCACAGACAGAGGCTGCTGGAGATAATAGGAAGTTTCTATCTTACCCCAAGTGCTTTATTCCTATCAGTACAGGTCAGTTCTTCTCTATAATGTCCTATGAGATCATTCTGATGCTTCTGGGTGGTAGAGGAGGGACACATATACAGTCTGAGGCTGCTGAAGAGAGTAGCAAGCTTCTATCCAACCCCAAGTTCTTTATTCCTATCAGTACAGGTCAGTTCTTCTCTATAATGTATTATATGATACTGCTTATGCTTTTGAATGATAGAGAAGAGGCACGGACACATATACAAACTTCTGGAGATGATAAAAAGCTTCTATCAAACCCCAAGTGGTTTATTCCCATCAATACAGTTTTGTACTTGTCTATAATCTCTTATATGATTCTGTTGATGCTTTTAAGTGATGGAAGAGAGATATGGAAAGAGGTGCAAAAAGATGCTGCTGGAGATAATAGGAGGTTTCTATCTTACCCCAAGTGCTTTATTTTTATCAGTACAGGTCATTACTTTTTTATAATGTCCTACATGATTCTCTCGATGGTCACATTTGCGTTCAGACCTGAATGTTTGAGATTGGGCATGAGAAACACGTGTTATGTTAGCAAACAATGTAAAACTTAGGGTGCTTGTTCCCGATCCCAGGTAAATTCACAGGTGAAGGGGAGAAGCTCTTCCCTGCTGCGCTAAATTGCCAGCGCAATTCAAGAGCACTGTGTGAACACAGCTCAGGCTTCAAAGCAAATTTATAATGCCTTTTACGCCAATTTTCGCCCATACACGTCATGAAAAAGTAGCTATTTTGCAACTTTTTGAGACTTTTACACCCTGTGGACAGGGGCGACCGTTATTGCCCCTGTGATAGACATGAATCTCTTCTGGTGTATGCAGTGTATGCAGAATATATAGACTACATATAGATTACATCAGTGGATGACCAGACTATGGAGATTTTCTGTCTGGGGAAGATGTAATTGTAGCAATATAAGTTGGCACTCAGCTTTCCTAGTATCAGAAATCACAAAGACTACTTTGCCTTATACACTGCCATACTACCCAGTCCTGCAGCAGCGGACTCCCCCCTCCACTCATCTAATTACCTCTCCATTATTTGCATCACGTTGCTACATTTCTGTTACTTTCCTTAATTACAGAGAACCCGTTAGTTAAACTTCTAAACAAGTCTTAAGTTCTTGAACTCGCTGGCCCCCACACCCGACTTCTCCTGACGGGACCTAATGAGCTGAGCAGGAATAAACCAATGCGCCGAACAACTTCATCGCCAGTTTATTGGACGCGTTAATTAAGCTACATTAAGCTGGAGGGAAAGTGAGCGCAGCTGAGAAGGCAGCGGCGGTGCGGAGTTCACAGCGTCGGTACCCCACCACCCGCTCGCCTCATTAGCATTCTCCCCATTTGTTTTGATCATTACTCCTGCTTCCCGGGAGAGCGCCACAAAGTCACCTGATCGCGACCTGCCGGATCCCCCCCCCCCCAGAATTTCACCGCCTTTTGCTATTGTCAACGCACAACAAAACCCGTAGACGTTCCCGTTTCCCGTGCGCTGGAGATTAAATCTCGCATTTAGGTAAAGTTAATTAAGAAGAAAGTGGAGCGAGTCATTAATCTGCGTTAGCGAGATTCTGGTTTTATGCAAATATTTATTCAGCCGCGGGTAATTCTATTATTATGGATCAGGCAGAGACGCCTTTTATATCACAAAGAGGAAATTATGAAGAAATTGGATTATTTTATGGGATTAATAACCAGACTAGTCATTAGACTAGCGATAAAGGGCCCATATGATGCCAGGATCCTTCAAATACGCAATAGGAGGAAGAAGTGGCCCCTACAAATCATAACCAAAATCATGGCGCCATATCACAGTAATTGACATCCAGAATGGTGGCTCCGTGGTTAGCATTACAGCCTTGCAGCACTGGGCACATTGATTCAAGTCCCAGGGTCAACATCTACAAAAAGTTTGTATGTTCTCTTCGTGTTTGCGTGGGTTTCCTCCGGGTCCTCTGGTTTCCTCCCATACTCCAAAACATACTGTTAGGTCTAATAGATTGTGAGCCCCACTGGGACAGGGACCGATCTTTATATAAAAAGAATTATTATTATTAGGATCCTCAAGTCTTAAAGATACAGGGGCACATTTACTTACCTGTCCACGTGGCGATCCCCAATCTGGAATGTCCAACGAACATGCACTGTGCCACGATTCACTATGAGCATGCGCCCGATATCCTGCATGTGTCGCTTCCCCGCTCAGGTCCGCCTGAGCATGTAAGTGCTTTGCTTGCGACACAATTTTAAAGTTAAATCCTGCGGTTTGTCCAAATCCGTCAGATCATCCGACGACCTGCCCCCTGATTTGTGTTGCATGAAAGCCGCCACTATTGCGCCAAAATCCGATCACGTGTGACACAATGTCCTTCTAAATCCCTGTCCCAGCGGCGTGATCACCGAAAAGTCGGAAAACCCAACGGAAATGCAGCCACAGGACCCTTAAATAAGTAAATAAGCCCCACAAAGTGCTTTTCTACGTCCTGAGGACCCGTCATGCATTATGCATACATACCACTGTAATTCTTTGTTTCCCCTGCGGGGGAGCTGAAGATTTTAGATGATCGCCGGTGATCTCAGTACAAGAAGATACTTTTTGCTCATCCTTTTGTTAATGGACTCTTATAACATATATAGATTGTTCAAAGCAGAGAACCCCTTTAAAAAGTCCAGGTCACTACAAACTGCTCCCCTGCCCCCCCCCAAACCTTAAAAAAAAACCCTCACTTCAAGGCAATCTCACAATGTAAGTGCTGATTATTAACAATCCTGAAAGCTGCGCAGCTTGAGTAAATGTGGAGAAATCTGTAATTATATGAGGATTGTCATATATTCTGCATCGCTGCGGGACTGTAGATCCCTGGACGCCAGATCTGCATAAAATGAAGTCTGGAATGCGAGAAATTCACAAGAGAAATTTACAGAAACGTCACATTCTATTACAAGATTTACTACCCTCTAATATTCTAAAATTGCAATTGTGGGACTCTACTCACATCCTAAGCTGCGTTTAATTAGAGTACATGACCTTTCATCTAACATTTCTGTAGAGCTGCATTCAGATTGCTGCTACTGGTCGGACTTGCAGTTAGTTTGTTTTCACGTTGCCTAAGGGCGATGTCACATTTGCCGTTTTGAATGCGTTTTTTGACGGACTGCTTAAAAACGGGTCAAAAACGCATTCAAAACGCCATGTGTGACATCACCCTAAAGGTTCACCAGCAGTACCAGTCATGGCCACACTGAAATAGGTTGCACTGGGGCTGTATAAAATATTAAGATGCTCTTATAGGTGGCGCTATGCGTGGATAAACTGTGAAGGTGCTGCAGTACCAGTCAAAGCCTCGCTCATAAGGATGGCGCTGTTTCTCAATAAACAGTCAATAGTCTGCATTACCAGCCATCACCACTCATAGTAGTGCAGCGCCTGATCAAACAATGAAGCTGCTGCAGTTCCAGTCATAACCACGTGCATATAGGTAGCGCTGTGCTTAGATAAAAAATGATGATGCTGTAGTAAAAAATAAGTAGTTATGCAGCATGCATCTTCTCTGCCCCATAATTATTTGCGTGGCTCAGTTTCTATGGATACGGTTTTATTTCGTATTTATTTGCATTGGTGATTGAGTAACCCCGTCCATGTCAGACATACACCCCTCTCCCCCTCCAGGATCTCATGTTCACCACTCATTAATATGAAAAGTCAATAGAAGCTTCCTTATTGCTGCTAATCCCTCATCCGAAGCGTACGACCGCAGGTGATAATTGTACGGAGCCAGTTACACAGCAGACTCCAATTCACAGACTTAAACCTCTTATAATTCTGCCGGGAAACATTCCAAAACTAAATAATAACTGTCCAAAGATGGAGGAACACCAAAACCTTGCAGGTACATGAGGCACAAAACAGGGTTTTAGAGGTGAGAAATCATCCCGACAGGAGAAGTTCTGGGTCTGTTTGGGTTTTTGTCTGTTTGTTTTTGGGCTGAGAATGAGCTGAGAAGTGTCATTTTGTTCCATTCTGTTTTTGCAAGTCTGAACACCGTTTTACTCCTTTCCTAGCACTCTTGATTGATTTCCACCACACCCATCTGTCTCCTGTGAACTCTGCTTTGGTTAACTTACAGTTAATCTGCTGTGATAGACAGAATAGGGCTCATTTACTAAGGGTCAGAATCGCACACTTTCGTCTGGTTTCCGATTTGCGCCGGCTTTCACACGACAGAAATCGGGGGTGTGGCCGTCAGACAACCCAACGGATTTGGAAAAACCACGGAATTTAAAAAAGAATTTTTGTCACAAGATAAGCACTCATATGCATCGGGACAAAGAAGGTGAACTCTGGCGGACCTCGGCGCAGCAGCAACACCTGCAGGATATCAGGCGCACTACCTTATCCCGGCAGACCTGAATCCTTGTTGGAGAATGCGCCGCTGGATCGAGGCTGGACCGGGTTAGTAAATGTGCCCCAATCTCTCCTTACTCTCTCCTTATTGCTGCCCTTTCTGATGTCAGAGAACTGATCCCATCATTTTCCAGATCTGTTTGCCTAGTGATTTTGAACTGCATTGTCCTCTACATTCAGAACCATATTTGGTGACTAACCTTCTCTGTTTGTATTGTCTTATCTTTGTCTCTGCGTTTGCACTTTGACTCAAAAAGGGAACATTGAACAGTTGTCTCCTACCCCTTCGGGTGGGCTGGGCAATTAGGGAAGGACACATGGAAAGTGAATTTAGTCCCACTTTAGGGCCCACTTTCTCTGTCTGTCCGTTCCCTGATCCTAGATCACATTCTACTTTGTAATAGATTTTATACACCAGGTCCTCACAATTTGTAAGATTCCTGTTCACTAAACAACACTGCAAGAACTAGCACTGCAGAAGCATCAAATACTATAGTGCTCCACAAAATACTTCCCCAGCTGCACCAAATAATGCAGCCTTTAACAAAATACACCCAGGAAAACACCTTTCCAAATGCAACAGATGCCATAACAGTAAACAAAATACCCCCACAGAAACATATCATAGTCCTGCAGTAGATTCAAATACCTGAGGCTTCACAAAATGCATTTAAATTCCAACAATTAGAATGCAGGAAAACAGGCTAGAAGCTCTAACCACCAAAGCTCAGCACAAAATAGCTTCCCAGAAATAGCAAATACTACAATGTTGCAAATTATCCATCCCTAGGTACACCAAATTCTTGCACAAAATACCTACCCAAGTTTCACTTACCACCAAACTGCTAAATACTTCCACAAAAGTTCCAAAAACCTCCACACATCTCCACATCATCCATTTCCAACATAGTAACTACCACAGCACCGTGCAAAATATATCCATACAGGTTTCTAACGGCTCACACAGACAACAGGAAGGTACTTGGGAGTACCCGGGAGGAAAGTCTCTATGGGAAGAGTCCGGAGGGAGGAGTCTGTGGACCAGTGGAACCTCTGGACCACCGCAAGAGATGGTATGAGGCCCGCAGTGGCAGCCAAGGTAAAGGATATGTAGGAAACAGTCCGAACCTGAAATGAGAGCAGGAACACAGAGGAACACCGGTAATGCTGGCACAGACTGGACACACCACTGGACTGGAACCCTGGGAAGCACAGCAGGAAGCAAGGAGGCTAAATGAAGACTTGACACAGGATGGCAGGAGCACACAGAGGCCTCTGGAAACGCTGGAAGACAGGGAACCGCTGTGGGTAGCGAGGTGTGGAAACCTTGGACGTCACATAGAATGCTGAAACAATGCTGAAGATCCGGCCAGGAAGGAAGGGAGGTGCCGGATTATAAAGGGTGAGCCGGATTAGCAGGAGCCAATCAGGAGGACGCTGGCCCTTTAAATCATGAGAAGTCCGCGTGCGCACTCCCTAGCAGCGGGAGCACAGGGACTGCAGGGAAGGAGGCATGCGGCCTAGACGCCGGGACCCGGAGCACAGACAGGAGCCAGTAGAGGTAAGTGTGGGCAGGGGGACGGGGACCGGCAGACAGCGGAGCACAGGTGCGCTCGCGATCCACGACATGGATTGCGACAGCACCCGTGACAGTGTCAAATACCTTATTGCTGCACAAAATACCTTGATTCCAAACATAACAGCATTTCACAAAATACCTCCCTAAGACCTCCAAGTACTGCAGAGCTGTACTACAAAACCTGCCAAGATGCACTAAATACTGGAGCGATACCAAATACCTCAGTGAAAGCACCAAATATTAGCACCTGCACAGAATACCTCCCCAGGAGTGCAAACTCTTACACCAACGCACAAATGACCACCACAGATGCACTGGAAGTCATTGCTTTGCGCGTCTACTCTGGAGGATAGAGTTCGGGCAATCTTGGCCGGATGATCCCGGCTTCTTCGGATTAGTCCATTGCCTACAACTTACTCATTGCTCAAAATCAACAGTAGAGAAAACCGCTGCCTGAATCCATTATTAAGGAAGACTATTCTCCATAGATACATATGAAGCTTCCTCCTTCCTGTAGATATTCCTCTTTATCCGCCTGAATAACTTAGCTGAAGTATTTGTTCTATTTCATCAATAACCTTAATATAGAAAGACGTTCAGTACATTTGGCTTCATAGACGAGTAAAAGCTGCTTTCTTCTTCTTGAGGGTTTTCATCCAGGATCGGAGCTAATTACCACATTCCCGATTTCCCTCCCTCCGCATATTTTCTGAAAAAAGCTCTTTCGAAAGCATTTCCGCGTAACCTTTTCCTTCGGCATGTAATCATTAATTATATTTTTAATCATCATCTTGAGGTTAATTGCAATTTTTGGTCTTGAAGTACCCAACCACATCATATTAATGACCCCAATTTTCTGGCTCTCGTACAGCGCCCCCCCCTCCCACCGGCCTGCCACTCGTAATGACCTGCTGGAGGGTGGAACATACTCGATCAATAATTTCAAGCTGGAAGCTTTTACATTATCTGCTTACCCTGTTTATTAAAACCGGCAGCTGGAATGAGCCGAGTCTACAGAGACAAACAAGAGCGAAGCAATCCAACCGTAGAGCGCAAAATATAGAATAAAACATTACCACAATCCGAGCTGGAATATTGGGGGCTCATCCGGGATGGAGACGTTAAGCAGCACTGGAATATATTAGGAGGGCTTTGCCTTGTGATATAATAAAATATTTAATCTTTTTCAATTCCTTGACAGTTTTTACCTGGGATTGAGATTGTGTGAGATTTTATCGGATCATAATTACTTGCACTGAGCTTCAGGGAGAGAGAGAGGCCTCAGAAAACATGGCCGACTGTTACTCCGAATATGTGCATGGACGGATCTCTATCCCTCAGTTTACATCTATAAATTACATGTCAAACTTGTTACAATGTGATATTTTCATTTCACTCATATCTAAGAATCCTTGGTTTCACTTTGATTACATTAGTTTTTTTTCTGTTTTTGCCTCTCTGGTTAAAGAAAATCTACCACTTAATTTCACCTCTACAAAGCGGTGGTGGAGTATCGACATAACAGACTTACCTTAACATTGTTGATCAGCAGGATCCTTCACTTAAAAACTTTATGTTATCTTTATGTAATTGAGGCAGAAGTGCCCTGGGGGAGTAACCCTCTGGTCTCTGGATTCATACCCCCAACAGCACATCTAATTTTCTTTCCGTCTTCTCTGTTGCTGTCCCTAGTAGATCAAGTCATCCAACACAAGACAGTTAGGGGAGCATACGCAAGACTTTTAGACGGGAAGGCGATATCACGGGTAGAAGTGCTGCGAGGTGTTTCTCCAGAGCCCAGAGCTAAGTCAGAGCCCAGCTGGCTTCTAGTAATCTCCCCCCCCCCCCCCCCCAAGGACATCTTCTTCACCTTTTGCCTCCTCTGGTGCTTCCCTTAGTAGATGACATCATCCAACACAAGTGAGTGAGGGGCGCATGCGCAAGATGTTTAGAGAGCTGGGTGACATCACAGGTAGAAGCTCTGCAATGGGTGTGAAGCCAGAGACAAGAGGGGCTCCAGTAATGCCCCCCCCCCCAAGCATGTTTACTTTGCCTTCCGCCTCCTCCATCGCTGCTTCTAGTAGATGACATTACTCAACACAAGAGAGTGAGGGACGCATGCGCAAGACGTTTAGAGAGCTGGGTGACATCACAGGTAGAAGCACTGTGAGGGGTGTAAAGCCAAAGCCCAGAGGGGCTCCAGTAACACCCCCATCCCCTTGCATGTTTACTTCACCTTCAGCCTTTTCTGGCGCTGCCCCTAGTAGATGACGTCACCCAACACAAACTCACGTAGCAGTGTGCACCAAACATCAGCGTCAGAGAGAGTGAGGCAGTGTCAATGTTCACCTCTGCAAAGCAGCGGTGTAGAAGTGAAATTAAGAAGAAGATTTCCTTTAAGTGATCTTAGCAGGGAACATAACATGTAGCCCCTTACTGTGAGTGATGGAAATCCATATTAGGGAACCCACAGCAGCTGAAGTGTACATCCTTTTTAAGCATAGAGCCACATGGGATCCTCCCGGCCTGTAGCCTGTAATCAATACACAATCACTCAGATGACATCATCACACAATGGGGTACATTTACTTACCCGTCCCGTTGCGTCTGGCGATCTGGAATGTCCGACGAGGATTCGGAGCTGCCGCGATTCGCTTACAGCATACGCCCGATTTCTTGAATGTGATGCTTCCCTGCTCAGGTCTGCCGGAGTTCACCTTCTTCTTCCCGGTGCATGTGAGTGCTGATCTTGCGACACAATTTGAATTCTAATTCCACGGTTTGTCCGAATCAGTCGGGTTGTCCGACGGCCAAGCTTCCCCATTTGTGTCGCATGAAAGCCGGCGCCAATGCGCTACGATCCGATCGCGTGCGACACAATCCCCTGTGCGATTCAGCGCAGAACAGAAATAGTCGGGAAACCCGACAGAGTTGCGGTCCAGGGACCCTTAAAGTGCCCCAATTACTCAGATGACATCACTACACAATCACTCAGATGACCTCACTACACAATAACTCAGATGACATCACTACACAATCACTCAGATGACCTCACTACACAATCACTCAGATGCATCAGTATAATGACATCACTATCCAATCCCTAGGATGATGTCATTACATCACATATTAATGGAGTATATATGATACTGGTCTGTAACCAGACCACCACTCCCATCCCCTTTAAATGTCAGCTCTTTTGATATAGTTTCCTTTTGTATAACTGGTTCACAACACCTGTGGTACCTGCAATGGCGGCCATATTGGTTGTCACCCAGTGCTTTCCAGAAGGAGATATAACTGCGGTGGCAGCAGGAGAAGATCTCCGGAACATGTTTATTCCCCCTAATCCTTTGAGCTGCTGATCCTCGTGTTTCTCCACACTCGCCCCTTGAAGAGTCGTTTACAAAGCTGAATAGAATTAGCAGCCATTGATTGCGCTAACGATCCGGCGTCAGGAAGGGGCACACGCCTCAGAAACAACTCCATTCTCCGTGTGTTCACTCGATATTGTTTAGCGGGTAATTATCCGTGATTCTGTTTGGAGAGCAGGTGATTGCGCTTCCTGCAGACATATCCATATGAAAGAGGCTCGTACAGGTGTGCACCGCAGCCACAATGTATTCTGTGAGATGTGGTCCAATATCCAGCTCATCCCTACAAATAGGGAGTCAGGTTTTGTCATTCTACAGATTTGACGAAACTTTTATCTAAGAACCTAAACTGTTAACACGTTGACCAGTTTGTAAATACTGAGTAACACTACATCCAACCATGACATGACTTGTGTTCTGCAGTTTACCCTCTGAAGCTTCTATTCTAAGTTGTCTCAAGGGTGGAGACAGGAGACCAGCGGATATAATGGGGCTCATTTACTAAGGGTCCGCGGAGCGCATTTTCGCCGGGTTTCCGTTTTGCGCTGAATGGCGCCGATTTCCGTTTTGCGCTGAATGGCGCCAGAATTTTGGTGCACGCGATCGGATTTTGGCGCATTGGTGCCGGCTTGCACACAACAGAAATGGGGGAGGGGGGGCGTGGTTGTCGAACAACCCGCCGGATTTTGACAAACCGCGGAATTTAACATTTAAAATTGTGTCACAAGACACGCACTCACATGCACCAGGAAGAAGGTGAACTCTGGCGGATCTTGGCGCAGAAGCGACACATGCAGGAAGTTGGACGGACGACCTTAGTGAATCGCAGCAGACCCGAATCCTTGTCGGACAACGCACTGCGGGATCGTGACAGGGCCGGGTAAGTAAATCTGCCTCAATGGGGGTCATTTACTAAGGGTCCGAATCACGTTTTTCCGTCGGGTTACCCTAATATTACCGTTTTGCGCTAATTTTCCCTGAATTGCCCCGGGTTTTTGGCGCACACGATAGGATTGTGGCGCATCGGCGCCGACATGCACCGGGCGGAAATGGGGGGCGTGGCCGTAAGAAAACCCGTCGGATTCGGAAAAACCGCCGTATTTTTTCGTATTTTTTAAAAAAAAAGTGTCGCTTACTGCACCCAGCAACAGGATCGTGAACTCCAGGGGACTACAATGCAACAGCGATACCTGGTGGACATCGGCGCGACTACCTTAGTGTGAATCGCCGGAAGACCGAATCTCCACAGAGAATGTGCCGCTGGAGCTGGACAGGACCGTGTAAGTAAATCTGCCCCAATGTCTCCCATACACGCAACAAGAAAGTCAAGAAGAGTCCATAAACGGGGTTCGTTCAAACGTTCAGGTTTGATGTCCAAACTGGAATGGAATATGAAAAAATAGGAGGAGCAGCTTTTCTCATTATCATCCACACCTTCTTTGGGATTTGATAACTGCATCTGAAAAAACTGAACGTGTGAACGTACCCTATTGGAAGCATCAGCAGCAGATACCTGCTTTTGGCTAGAGCCCCGAATTTCCCCAGGTCAGCAGATTTCCCTGCAGGTCCTGTAGCCTGTGGGAGAATATTACTACCTGGAGGCCGCAGGACCTGTGATGATGTCTTGATCACATGACCTGCAGGGAAAGAAGTGCACAGAGCTGCACCAGTGAGGTGAGGAGGAAAACATGATAGGAGCTAAGGTAAGGGGGGGAACATGGGTGGCAACTGGGTATGGAGGACGTTACTGGGGGCGCTGTGTGAGAACATTACTGGAGGTTGTTGTGGGGACATTACTGGGGGGCTGTGTGAGTGACACATTACAGGGGGGCTGTGTGGGTGACATTATGGGGGATGTGGGAGGGAACATTACTGGGGGGCTGTGGTGGGGAACATTACGTGGGGGGCTGCGTGGAGGACATTACTGGGGGAATGTGTGGAGGACAAAATGGGAATGTGTAGAAGACATTACTGGGGGGCTGTGTGGGCACATATCGGGCTGTGAGAAGTACTAGGGGGCTGTGTGAGAACATTACTCGGGGGCTGTGCCTGTGTGAACATTAATGGGGGAGGTGTGAGGGACATTACTGGGTGGATGTGCAGGCACATTACTGGGGGGCTTTGTCAGGACATTACTGGGGGCTGTGGGGGACATTACTGTGTGGGGACATTACTGTGGGCTGTGTGAGGACATTTTGGGGGGGCTGTGTGAGAACATTAATCGGGGCGTGTGAGAAAATTACTCGTGGGCTGTGTGAGAACGTTACTAGGGGGATGTGTGAGGGACATTACTGGGTGGATGTGCGCACATTACTGGGGGGCTTTGTCGGGACATTTCGGGGTGCTATGTGGGGGACATTACTGGGGGGCTGTGGGGGGACATACTGGGGGCTTTGTGGAGGACATTACTCGCTGGGCTGTGTAGGGGACTACGGGGGTGATTGATTGGGAGCATTACTGCGGGCTGTGTAGGGGACATTACTGGGGGGGCTATGTGAGGACATTATGGGGGATGTGTGGGCACATTACTGGTGGGCTGTGTAAGGGACATTACTTGGGGGATGTGAAGGCGGACATTAAGGGGGGGGCTTGTGTGAACATGTTGCATGTGTGTATTTGTGATGTGTGTAGCTAGTGGGCTATTTACTTACCCGGTCCATTCGCGATCCAGTGCGCGTTCTTCGCGGAGGATTCGGGTCCAGCCGGGATTCACAAGGCAGTTCTCCGACTTCCACCAGGTGGCGCTGTACGCTGAGGTTCATCAGATTGCACTGAACTTCACCGTCCTCCGCTGGGGCAGGTAAGCGCGTGTCAAGCGACACTTTATTTTTTAAATGCGGCGGTTTTTCCGAATCCGTCAGGTTATTTACGGCCACGCCCCCCGATTTCGTCACGTGCATGCCGGCGCCGTGCGCCACATCCGATGCGTGTGCCAAAATCTGGGGCGATTCAGGGAGAATCGGCGCCAAATCGGAATTATTCAGTTAATACGTCGTAGGGGAAAACGTATATGTGTGTATAGACTGTATGTATATTTTTACGAGGTAAGGGGGCCTTATTCAGAAGTTTGCTAGGGGCCCTACTCTCCTAGTAACGCCACTGTACAACATGTGACTGAATGCAGATGGAGGGAAGTTGTTACTGTGCAGCCATTAGAACTAGTAGTGACATGTATATGATTAATTTATCCTGTAATCTGGGGGAAGCTCTCCCTTAGTGATTGAAAAAAAAAGAACAATTCTAGGAAATTTCCATGAAAAGCGCAGCGCGGGGGATGGTGAGGTTATCTATAAGATAGACATAATGACTTAGGACCTTGGAGTCACACGCTGCATAATATACTGTATATATACTTAATAACTGCTCCCCCCCCTCCCTGGCCCCTCAGGGGGATCCAACATTGTTACTTATTCATTTCCATTAACTATTCAGATGTTGCAGGATACAATGTAACACTAAGCCAGCTTCTCCTCACGTCTTCCAGACGTTCATATTCTGGTGGAGCGTCCTGGAGGAGTCACTGGAGCAGCAATGTGTACAGGGTCATGGGCAACTAAGGGTCCGCACTCATAGACTATGATAATGAGCGGAAGAGGCCATGGAGAAGTGTGCAGGGTAGGCCCCCTTTTCATCACCATGACCCAGAGAAGTGACCTCCACAGCAACGGGAATGAGGCTGCACATCCTCGTATTGTTAGCAGAACACTTCTAACATTATGTCATCGTATGATTTATCTTAAACCAGAATTTTGCAAAATGAAGTTCACCAATTTACCTTACTTGCCCAGGCCAAATTATTAAATACAAGGTATGGACAGCTACCCCAACTTTTATCTTACAGGCAAGAAAGCTTGACCCCAGCTTTGCATGGAATCTAAAAGAGATAAGAGATAAAGGGGAGCTCCTGATATACAGATCAACAGCCACCACTAGGGGAGCTCCTGATATACAATTATACAGCCCCACCAGGGGGAGCTCACTATACAGATTATACAGCCACCACTAGGGGGAGATCACTACATACAGATTATACAGCCACCACCAGGGGGGAGCTCACTACATACAGATTATACAAGCCACACTAGGGGAGCTCACTACATACAGATTATACAGCCACCACTAGGGGGAGCAACTACATACAGATAATACAGCCACCACTAGGAGGATCTGACTACAACAGATTTACAGCCACCACTAGGGGAGCTCACTAATACAGATTATACAGTTACCACTAGGCGGACTATCAAATACAGCAGCCACAACTAGGGGGAGATCACTACATACAGATTATACAGGCACCAACAAGGAGAAGCTCACTATAATACAGATATACAACCACCACTAGGGGAAGTCACTACATACAGTTATACAGCCACCACTAGGGGAAGCTCACTACATACAGATTATACAGCCACACATAGGGGAAGCTCACTACATGATATTATACAGCACCACTAGGGGAGATCACTACATACAGATATACAGTACCTCTAGGGGGAGCTCCTCACTACATACAGATTATACAGCCACCACTAGGGGGAGATCACTACATACAGGTTATACATCCAACACTAGGGGGAGCTCAATACATACAGATTATACAGCCACCACTAGGGGGAGCTCACTACATACAGAATATATAAGCACCACTAGGGGAGCTTATTATACAGATTATACAGTTACCACTGGGGACCTACTCAATACAGCAGCCACCACTAGGGGGAGATCACTACATACAGATTATACAGGCACCACAAGGAGGAGCTCACTACATACAGATTATACAGCCACCACTAGGGGGAGCTCCTCACATACAGATTATACACCACCACTAGGGGAGCTCACTACATACAGATTATACAGTCACAACTAGGGGGAGCTCAATAATCGATTATACAGTCACCACTAGGGGGAGCTCACTACATACAGATTTTACAGCGACCACAGGAGCAGGTCACTACATAAAGATTATAAAGCCACCACTAGCGGGAGGTCGCCTACATACAGATTATTAGCCACCACAAGTGGGAGCTCACTACATATAGATTATAAGCCACACTAGGGGAGCTCTCTACATACAGATTATACACCACCACTAGGGGGAGTCACTACATACAGATTATACAGCCAACACTAGGGGGAGCCAGTACATACAGATTAAACACCCCACTAGGGAGGGAGTCCTCACTACATACAGATTAACAGCCACAATAAGGGGAGATCACTACATGCAGATTATTCAGCCACCACTAGGGGGAGCTCCTCATATACAGATATACCACCACCACTAGAGGCTAGGAGGAGCTCCTCACTATATATTATACAGCCACCACAAGGGGGGTGCTCCTACATAGTGTAGTATATACTACATACAAATAGTAGAGAAGGAGGGTTATACACCCTCCTATTCACTTAAAGAAGTTACAATCCTGGAATATAAATCCATATGTCTCAGTCCTGCTGATACTAACAACATATACAAAGGTGTTATTACACATCTCTCCAGGGGCAATACACAACACTGGCTGCAGAAAGCACAGAGCACAGCAGTGTGAGGCCTGATTACACATCTCTCCAGGGACAATACATAACACTGGCTGCAGAGAGCACAGCAGTGTGAGGTCTGTTACACATCTATCTTGGACAATACTAACATGTCTACATGGTCGCACTTGTTGACAGGATCCCTTTAAGTCAGTCCATGCAAATCTAACAGAAGCATGGATGATTTTCCGGCACAGCCTCATAATGTGCTGCTAATTTAATACATGACAAGGGAGCAGGGCCTCGTACTCAGTCAATACCGCCCCGATGAGGGAGCCGAGCATCGGGAGGCCGAGACGGCGGAGACAAAAGTGATAAACAGAATCGTGCTCCGTATTATATTTGTATAATCATAATTGTTGACGCTTCAGAAATCACTTTGGGAGCCCCCGTGGGGGGAGAAGGCGCGGTGACCGATGCGAGGCGCTCGGAGCCTCTGTCCCTCCCGCCGGGAGAAGCCTCTCGAAATGAAATGTAGCGGTAAAATGATCAGCAACAACAAGCGTTAATAAAAGGAGACGTCTTCATTCTAAATCCGTCACTCCACACTCCAGCGGCCCCCCGATGCCTCAGCCAGGGTTCGTTACATACACATCCAAGCCCGGCTAATACCGCAAAGAAAGTCATGTTAATTATTAATTTTTAATTATAAGTTCACACCAGCTAATTACACTTATCCCACTATTAAAGGATTATACGCCTTCAGACGACTTGAGATATTATTTTCTATGTGCAAGATCACAAATCTATGAAATGTTGTGATTTCGTATTTATGGATTATACTTTGTTCTTTTCAGATATGTTTTTGATTAATATTGTGTTTAATTATAAAGTTTGGATTCAGTAATTAGGAACCTTCAGACAACTTTGAGCAAAGAGATTTTCTTTAGCTGCATATAAAGCTGTCAGCACAGTATAAACAGGTTATATCTAGTGTTATCTCTAATCTGTCCCCAATGCAACCCAAAACATTTTATACAATTTCCCCGTTCCCCAAATCTTGAGGCCCTCTGAAGCTGCACTGATGAGCAAAGTTTACAGTGGTGCTCATTTAGGATTAATGTGAAGCCCATAATAGGATAACAGGTGCAACGCACATGATGAGAGAAAAACTATGTCTCTCCTCGTGGGATAGTAGGACTGTGAAAAATGTATTTTTTATTGGCGGATTGTAATTTCTCTGGAAATGTCTCCTCACACTGCTGTGCTCTGAGATCTCTAAATCAAATAGATCAACAGCCCCTCCCCTTGGCTCGAGGAAAGCGTGGTTAGACAGCACAGCAAACATCCAGTCAGAAGCAAGGGCTGTAGATTAATTCAATCCAGAGAGCTCAGAGCACAGCAGTGTGAGGACACTTCTCTGTATTCTTTGCATATGAAGATGCATCAGTAATATTTGAATATAAAATAGAAGCATGTACATACATCTACATAGTTCTCAGTACTATGAAATGAACCAGGTCCTTAAATGATATAAATTCAGGTCCTGCCGTCTACCATCATGTTTCATTTGTCGCACCTCATTAACAGTCCTCTGTTATCCAGCATGTGGCGCTGTCTGAGACGAGTGTTTCAACTCGCCTCATTGCAGGTGGTCCCTGTTCAATCAGCATCAGACCGTGTCACATTGTTTACATTGTTAATAGTAAACTGTTAACTGCTTAATTGATCCCCCCTTAAAGGGTTTTTTGGAAATCCTATGGGGACCCTGGCAGAGGCTAAACATAAAATAACCATTTAAAAAATTAAGCATATCTACCTCTCAATGTCTCACCCGTTTGTATTTCTTTTTACCAAACTCCAACTTAAGGAGTTCTCTTTCAAGGAGACCTGTCATCAGGTTTACCCCCCCTAAAAACTTGCCCCTTAGGAAAGGGAGAAATGTCCTTCCTCGATTTCCCTCTTTAGCAAAATCTCACCTGTTTACCTAGTAACCATCTCCCCCAAAGTCAGACAAAAATGGACTTCTCATTCTCATTTTCATAAGATAAGTCAGTTTAGTGGTTGCAGGGGGTAGTGGCATTTGAGACGCATCTTCTGTTCTTTAACACCGAGAAACAACATTATTGGGGCGTATTATAAGGGTCCGCGGCCGCACTTTTGCCATTTTTTCACATTTGACAAGCTGTGACAGGTGTTTAGCAGGGGACTGGGTGGTGGGGGGACGTGTGTGTAGCAGGGAACGCGTCAGGACAGGTAAGTCAATGTGGCAACACTTACTCACCATCCCGCACGATCTGAGGTGGGTGTCCAATGAGGATTCAGAGCGGCGCGATTCACTAAGATAGTTGGGCAAATTTGCTTACACCGGTCCTGCGCGATCCAGCGGCGGTTCTCCGTGCGAGGATTGGTCTTCCTGCGATTCCCTGAGGTAGTGCACCGATGTCCACCAGGTTGTCTCTGACTGCGCTGAGGTCCGCCGAGTTCCCGGAGTTCACCAACCTATCCTGGGGGCATGTTAAGCCGTGTCAAGTAAACCTCTTTTTTAAATTACCGCAGTTTTCCGATCCAACGGGTTTTTCCGACGGCCACAAGCACCCCTCCATTTCGGTCCCATGCATGGCTGCCAATGCGCCACAATCCGATTCAAGTGCACCAAAAACCCGGGGCAATTCAGGGGGCCAACCACCCGCCCCTCGATTTGTTCACGTGAAAGCGGCCGATCGGTGCAAAATCCAATCGCACTGCAACAAAAAACCCTCTAAGTGCGGCACACATGGGAAATCACTCGGATATTCCGAAATAGTGCGGTCCATGGACCCTTAGTAAATGAGCCTCAATGTGCCCAATAGTTCATATTAAGATAGAGATTTCATCTTTCGGTTTCTAAAAGTTTGTGTAGTTAGAGATATAGTAGGAAATGAACTGCCTGTGGGATGAGAAGCGTCAATTTGCCTGACCTTTGGTAGATATTTCTAAAGGGATAGTGTAAAATTTCACTAAATTGAAATTCTAAAAAGGATATTGCATCCCCTAGAGCGGGGTAACCCTAATTTAACATCAGACTCCAAGTTTCAGAATAAGATAAATCAGATAAGAATTAGATTTCAATCCCTTTGAGCAAAAAGTTCTGTCTGTGCTGCATATATACAGAATAGGAGTAGTATTACTGTGCTGGGTCCATATATACAGGATAGGGGTAGTAGTACTGTGCTGTCTATATATACAGATAGGGTGTAGTAGTACTGTGCTGTGCCCATATATACAGGATAGGAGTAGTGTACTGTGCTGTGCTCATATATACAGGATAGGAGTTATAGTACTGTGCTGTCTCTATATATCAGGATGGGGTAGTAGTAGTACTGTGCTGTGCACATATAACACGATAGGAGTAGTAGTACTGTGCTGTCTCTATATTACAGGATAGGGGTGTAGTAAGTAGTGCTGTGCTCATATATACAGGATAGGAGTAGTAGTACGTGCGGTGACAGTACCCATATATACAGGATAGGAGTAGTAGTACTGTGCTCATATATACAGAATAGGAGTAGTATATACTGTGTTGTTCTATACATACAGAATAGGAGTAGTAGTACTGTGCTGTGGCCATATAATTAGAATAGGAGTAGTAGTACTGTGCTGTGACTCATATATACAGGATAGGAGTAGTAGTTAGTACTGTGCTGTGACCATATATTAGGATAGGAGAAGTAGTACTGTGCTGTGATCATAGATAAGGATAGGAGTGTAGTACTGTGCTGTGCTCATATATAAGGATAGGAGTAGTAGTACTGTGCTGGGTCCAATATACAGAATAAGAGTAGCTAGCTGTGCTGTACCCCTAGTATACAGGATAGGGGTAGTAGTACTGTGCTGGGTCCATATATACAGAATTGGAGTAGAGCTAGCTGTTGCTGCTCTGGATTTTCTACTTTTATACACACATTGGACAAGTAATGTATCTGAGACCATTCTTTTAGTGCTGATAGTGACTGGGACGTTCTTCTATATGTGCATGCATTGCTTATTAATCTTCCATAAGCAGAGTATGTGGCGGTGATATATGGAGAGGGGATGCGTGTAACAGGCAGCAGCACAGACGGTAATTAGCTCTAAATGGCTTTTGTCTTATGTAAAGCAGCAATGTTCTTTCTCAGCGGAGGACTTCTGTTTTCTACTTCGTCTGAAGAACAAATGCCAGCCCCGGAGTGGCACAAGATTAAATATAACAAACGACAATAATTCACCGCGTGTACCTGATGAAGGACGAAGGAGGAGAGAATGAAAGAGCAAAAACCTCACTGCAGAAATTCATATCACAGACCCCCGATGTATCAATATGTTATCCCATCAGTCTATCACTACTGTAATAATCCAACTGTACTTACTGCTGCAATGTATCTCTCTTATACACCCATATAAGACTATAGGCCGTATTATAGAGGTTTTATTTTTGTAATAGGGGGCAAGAGCATTGTGAGTATTAAGTAGTTATATTCTTGTACACAAGGGGGAGTTATTATAGTAGTTATATTCTTGTACAGGGGGAGTATTATAGTAGTTATATTCTTGTACATAGGGGCACGTTATATAGTAGTTATATTCTGTACATAGGGGACAGTATTATAGTAGTAGATTCTCTGTACATAGGGGGCAGTATTATAGTAGTTATATTCTTGTAATAGGGGGCAGTATATGAATTTATTTTGTAATAGGGGCAGTATTATAGAGGTATATATTGTTATGGGGACAGTATTATAGTAGTTTATTCTTGTATAGGAGGCAGTATATAGTATTATATCTTTTTCTTGTAATAGGGGGCAGTTATAGTAGTTATATTTTGTACATAGGGGGCAGTATTATAGTAGTTATATTCTTGTAAATAGGGGGAGATATTATAGTAGTTAATTCTGACATAGGGGGGCGTATATGTATCATCGTAGGGTGTATTATTATTGTATCAAATAGGGCGGAGTATTATAGAAGTTATATTCTTGATATAGGGACAGTATTAAGTTAGTTATATTCTTGTATATAGGGGACAGTTATAGTAGTTATATTCTTGTACATAGGAGGCAGATAATAGTTATATTTTGTACATAGGGGGCAGTATTATAGTAGTTACATTACTGTACATAGGGGGCAGTATTATAGTAGTTCTATTCTTGTATATAGGGGACAGTATTATAGTAGTTATATTCTTGTTATAGGGGGACAGTTTATAGTAGTTATATTCTGTACATAGGAGGCCAGTATTATAGTAGTTTTATAGTCTGTACATAGGGGGCAGTATTATAGTAGTTTACATTCCTGTACATAGGGGGCAGTATTATAGAAGTTTATGCTTGTATATAGGGGACAGTATTATAGTCTACTTTTGTGTATATAGGGGACAGTATTATCGTAGTTATCTTGTACCTAGGATGGCAGAGTATTATAGTAGTTTATATTCTTGTACATAGGGGGCGTATGATAGTAGTTACATCCTGTACATAGGGGTCGTATTATAGTAGTTATATTCTTGTACATAGGGGCAGTATTATAGTTAGTTATATTCTTGTATATAGGGGACAGTATTATAGTAGTTATATCCTGTACATAGGGCGGGCAGTCATTATATAAGTTTATATTCTTGTATACATGGGACTGTATTATAGTAGTTATATTCTTGTAACATAGGGGGCAGTCATTATAGTAGTTATTTCTCGTACATAGGGGGCAGTATTATAGTAGTTATTTCTTGACTAGGGGCAGTAATTATATGTAGTTTCTATTCTTGTACATAGGTTGCAGAATTATAGTATTTGTATTTGTATATAGGGCCGGCAGAGTAGTATAGTAGTGTATTACTGGTAATGGAGGAGGTAGTATTAGAGTTAGTTTAGTCTGTCACATGAGGTTGCACGAATTATAGTATTTTATTCTTGTATATAGGGGGCAGTACTAAGTAGGTATATTTGACCATAGGGGGCCGTTTATAGTAGTTCTTCTATGTCTTTGTACTGGGGTCAGATTATAGTAGTTATACTCCGGTACATAGGGGGTATATATAGGTATTATTTCTTACATAGGGGGACAGTATTATAGTAGTTAATTCGCGACAATAGGGAGCAGTATTATAGTAGATATTCTTGTACATAGGATGTGGCTAGTATTAATAGTAGTTATTTTCTGTACATAGGGGCAGACCTATTAGCTAGTTATTCTTGTACATAGGGGGTATTATAGTAGTTATATTTGTACATAGGGGTCAGTACTAATATCGTTTTTTTTGTACACAGGGGGCAGTATTATAGTAGTTATATTTTGTACATACGGGGCAGTATTATAGTAGTTATATCTTCTGTACAGAGATAGTATTATAATTTATATTCTTTGTACATAGGGGATATTTTATAGTAGTTAATTTGTACATAGGTGGCAGTATTATAGTGGTTATATTCTTGTAATAGAGGCAGGTATTACTAGTTAGATTATTCGTTTGAGTACGTTGTACATTGGGGCAGGTGATTATGCAGTTATCTGTTAGTGAGTATTATAGTAGTGATATTCTTGTAACATAGGAGGAGTATATAGTCGTTTATTTTTTGTTATCTAGGGGGCTGGTATTATACTTAGTTTATATCTTTTAACATAGGGGGCAGTATTTATAGTCGGTATATTCGTTGTACATAGGGGGCGTGTATAGTATGTTATATTATTGTTACATAGGGGGCAGTATTATAGTAGTTATATTCTTGTACATGGGAGCAGAAACTTTTATAGTAGTATCTCTTGACATAGGGGGCGGGCAGTTTATAGTGTTATTGCTTGTACATAGGAAGCGAGTATTATAGTAGTTATATCTTGTACATAGGTGGCAGTATTATCGTAGTTATATCTGTACATAGGAGGGAGTATTATAGTATTTTTTATTCTGTACATAGGAGGCAGTTTATATGTCGGTATTTTCTTGTACTAGGGGGCAGTATTATAGTAGTTATAATTTTGTAATAGGGGGCAGGCCAGTATGATAGATAGTTATATTCCTTGTAAATAGGGGGCCGTGGTTATAGTAGTTATATTCTTGACAATAGGGGGCAGTATTATAGTAGGTATATCTTGTAAATAGGGAGCAGCTAGTATAGTAGTATATTCTTGTACATAGGGGGCAGTATTATGTAGTATATTCTGTACATAGGGGCGGGTATATTATATAGTTTATTATTGTACATCAGAGGTGGCAGTATTATAGTAATCATACTCTCAGTTCAATACACGATCTGTTTCTTTTGATTTCTGTTCTGTCAACTCAAAACTAAAACTTAGATCATAATAATGAGTGGCACTTGTAAGAAAATCTCTGGAGTCATTGACACGTAAAAGAACTTTATTATAAATGATTCACATTAAGGAGTAATTGCGGTCAGTAGCTTACTGGTTATGCCTCAATGTAATTCACGGTGGATGGAAAGCTTAATGAAACCCTGATTAACAGAGATTGGTGACAGGCTCGGTGGAAACATTTCTTCCTCTCCGGAGGCGCGGAGCAACGGATCAATTGTGGTCCTCTTCATTCTAGTCAACGGTAGAAGAATACCAATAAAATTCAAGTTCGGAGATTCAAATCAGTTTTATGTAAAAATGGCGGAGTAGCAGACCTGTTGTCATCACCGCAAATGGAGTACGGAAATAAAAGCTCGGGTCTATCCGGAGCAGCATTGCATGATCATGTACCACCTTCATCATCTTATGCACAACCAAAACGGAGGTTGCACTACCAGATGCGCTGCCCGGCAATTTCTATCAGCTCAATTAATCTCCAGGAGCGCCGAGGGGCCCTAACTGAGGTACATGGGACCACTTTTTTTGTGATCTGTGTGCGGTATTATCACTGAAGACCTCACCAATCAGCAAGTCAGGCCTATCCATGTGGATAGGGCCTAACTTCGATTCGTGAAGACCCCTTAAAACATCTAACACCAGATGAAGGACTGTAAAGTCAAGTTACACTGACATGCTGATGTGTGCCCCTCTGGCAGGATCTGTATTATTTTAGCTCATTATTCCCTGGGAAGAATAAAAAAATGATTGCAAATGAGTCGGGGGGCTACAGTCTCTATTAACAGTAAGTACCCTGGAGCCCCTAAGGATCATTTGCATACAATTTAAAAGCCCTTTTTTTATAAAAAAAAACTAGGTCATCTGAAGCTAAAAGTAGACCAAACTCTGCCAGAGGGGAGAACACAGATGTCAGTGTGCTTGGTTACAATCCGTATCTGTTGGTAGATGTCTTTAAGTGTTTGTGTGTGTAGAAGGGGGTAAGGCTGAAGGTATATCGGTGTCATAGGGGTGAGGCTTAAGTGCATCTGTCAGTAGTGTTAAGGATGAAGGCATTTGTGCGGGCGTTCCGGTGCTCAGTCGGACCGGTGCGACACTTCTATCATGCAAAGTCCGAAATGGGTCGCATGCCCCATGTTAGAGGTGACGAAAAAATGGTCAGTTTGTATCGGGCAGGTTCCTGAAGAAATGTGCACCAGAAAATCCGGATCTGGCGCCCCCGCAGGCTACAAGGCAAACTATTATACTAAATGCCCAATGTGCATAAAGTACACAAAGAGATGGAGAAAACATAGCCGTGACCTATTACTGGTATAAACATTTAATGGTACAGGTCAGCTGTATGTGTATGAAATATATATGTTGGGGAAGATTTATTACCCACCACGGTCCATGGCGATGTGACATTTTGCACCAGGCGGCGGATTGGGCTGGTTCAGTCCTGTGTCCGCGCAGATTAATGAGGCCGGTGATATAATCGGCTGTGCCTTGTATGCGTACTCTGCAGTGATGTCCCATTTATTTCATACGACGCCATTAAGATAAAAGAAAACTATCCATTACAAGGTCAAGTTCTGCCCTAAGAAAGTTTAGAGACGGGAGCCGCAGCGCGGATCTCATGTCCGATAATTTACCTGAGCGCCTGGGATTTACTAGACGACATCATAAGCATACAGAGACTCATGGTGGGGACCAGTGGCAGTGGTGGCGCTTGCAGCTGAGGTGGGGTTGTACTGAGGTTCAACAGCAGCAAAAGGGTTAGATTTGTAGAGGTTCGCAGCAGCGAGGTATGTATGATGAGGTTCTGTAGCAGGTGAGATTTGTATGAGGGTTCTGCAGCAGATGAGGTTGTTATTATGAGTTTTTGCAGCAGTGAGGTGTGATACGAGATTCTGCAGCAGCTGAGGTGTGTAATATGAGGTTCGCCGCAACAGAGTGATGTATTATGAGGTTCTGAGCAGCCGAGGGTGTATGATGAGGTTACTTAAGGCAGCTGAGATGTGTATTTTGAAGGTTTTTCTGCAGCCAGCTGAGGGTTGTATAATGAGATTCTGCAGCAGCGAGGGTGTGTATGATGAGGTTATGCAGCAGATGGCATGCTGTGTGTATGATAAAAACAGGGATTTCAACAAATTTTGGGACCGATAAATTGAGGCTCAAACACAGGCATTGATTAGACGAGGAGAAGCTGAAAGAGACAATTAACTTGGTGCTATCAAAACCGTCACAACAAGCAAAATGCACGTGGTAAATTATGAAAAACTTGAACTAGAAGCAATTGGTTGGGACTTATAACATCATACCAGAGGCAAATGAGCTTTTGGTTAGAGAGCACTTGGTGGTTAGGGAGAAGTATAATTAGGTACTGGATGGTGGTTTTGGGAGCAGTATATAGGTACTGGCTTGGTGGGTATGGAGAAGTATAATTAGCAAAGACTTGGTGAATATGGAGCAGTCTAATTAGATGGGTTTGGAGGTTAGGATCAGCTTATAATTAGATGCTGGCTCTTGTGGGTATGGGCAGTATAATTGGGCTGGGTACTGGCTTGGTGGTTATGGAGCAGTATAATTGGGTACTGGATGGGTGGTTATGGAGAAGTATAATTAGATGCTGGCTCTGGTGGTTATGGAGAGTATAATTAGATGCCTGGGGCTGGTGGTATGGATCAGTATAATTAGATGCTGCTGGTGGTGTATGGAGCAGTATAATTGGGTACTGGATTGGTGGTTATGGCGAAAGCAGTCAGTATAATTGGGACTAATGGATTGGGTGGTTTGCGAGCAGTATAATGGGTATGGCTGGTGGGTATGGTAATCAGTATAATTAGATGTGCAATTGGGCTTGTGGTCCAGTCTATTAAGGAGAGCGGCTGAAGGGCACAGTCTATTCTCTATAAGACATAGTTCTCCCTGACAAGGGCAGTAGCCATCAGAAAGTTATGGAATTGTCAGGAGCTGGATGGAACGTCGCACCCCATGGATCTTACCAGGACGATGGATGATCTGATGTCCAGTTCTCTTGGGGCTTAAATGAACACGTCTTTTCCAGACATCAGTGAGGTATCTCTTCTTCTATGGTCAGCGTCTCTTGGTGACAGTTTCAATGCAATAAAGTGGTAAAATGTTAAATAAAAACATGTATGCTCTGTCTTTATCATTATGGGACTGGGGCCTCTATGATGCATGTATATGGGAACACCCCCGCCCCTTCCTTTAGAAGTCTTTGAGGAGTTTTATTGGATTTCCCACAGTAATCTTAGAAAGCGGCGACCGATAACATGGCTGGATCCTATCCATGATATAAACCCCTCACATGCTGTATCCTCTCATGTATATAACCCCTACATGGCTTGTTCATCTCACTGTATATAACCCCTCACATGGCATTGTATCCTATCCTGTATATAACCCCCTCACATGGCTTGTATCCTCTCCTATTTGTAACCCCTCACATGGCTTGTATCCTCTCCTGCATAAACCCTTCACATGGATTGTATCCACTCTATATATAACCCCCTCGCAGGCTTGTATCCTCTCTGTATATAACCCCCTCAGTGGTTTGTCTCCTCTCCTGTATATAACACCCTCACATTGCTTGTATCTTCCTGAATAAACCCCTAGATGGCTTGTATCCTTCCTGATATAAACCCCTCACATGGCTTGTATCATCCCTGATATACCCCCTCACATGCTTGTTCATCTCCGTTACATAACCACCACGTGGCTTGTCCTCCTGTATATACCCCCCTAACATGGCTTGTACCTCTAAGGTACTATAAACCCCTCACATGGTTGTCTCCCTCTCGGTATTAAACCCCCTCACATGGCTGGTGTATCTACTGTATATAACCCCCTCCCATGGCCTTGGTCCTATCCTGTATATAAAACCTCACATGGCTTGTATCATCTCCCTGTACAAACCTCCTGACATGGCTGGTATCCTCTCCTGTATATACCCCCCTCACATCGCTATAGTCTGTGTCCTATCAGTATATAACCCCCTAACATGGCTTGTGTCCTTCCTGTATATAAACCCCCTCACATGGCTGTGTCCCTACTGTATATAACCCCCTCACATGGCTTGTATCCCTCCTGTATTTAACCCCTCACATGGCTGTGTCCTCTCCGTATATAACCCCCTAACATGGCTGTGCCTCTACTGTTATAACCCCCCACATGGCTTGTGTACTCTCTTTGTATATAACCCCTCCCATGGATTGTGTCCTCTCTGTATTATAAACCCCTCACATGGCTTGTGTCCTCCCGTATATAACCACTCACATGGGGGGGGGGGGTCTTTTGGACTTGTGTCCTCTCCTGTATTAGACCCCCTCCACATGGCTTGGTCCTATCCTGTATATACCCCTCACATGGTTTGTATCCTATCCTGATATAACCCTTTTATTCGCATGGCGTGTATCCTCTCCTGTATAGAAACCCTCACATGGCTGTATCTATCCCTGTAATTAACCCCTCACATGGCTTGCTATCCTTGTGTATAGAACCTCACATGGCTTGTATCTCGGCTGGATATAACCACCTCACATGGTTTGTATCCTCTCCTGTATATTACCCCCTCAATGGCTTGTATACTCTCTGTATCTAACCAGCACCTGGCTTGTGTCCTCTCCGTTATAAAAAAACCCCCCATCAACAGGGCTTGTGTACTCTCTGTTTTAACCCCCTCACAGGGCTTGTGTCCTATCATGTATATAACCCCCACATGGCTTGTGGCCTCTCCTGTATATAACCCCTCACATGGATTGGTGTCCTCTCATGTATAAACCCCCTAACATGATTGTATGCCTATGAGTATATAACCACTCACATGGTTGTATCCTCTCCGTATATAACCACTACATGGCTTGTATACTTCCTGTATATAACCCCCACATGGCTTGTATCCTCTACGTATATATACCCCCTCAAATGGCTTGTATACTTCCTGTATATAAAACCCCCTCACATGGCGGCTCCTCCTCCTGTATATAACCCCCGCACATGGCTTGTGTACTCTCATGTATATAACCCACCTCACATGGCTTGTGTCCTCTCTGTATAAACCCCACCTCAAATGGCTTGTATATCTCCTGATATAACCTTCACATGGGTTGTGTCATCTACTGTATATAACCCCCTCACATGGCTTGTGTCATCTAAGTATATAACCCCCACATGGCTGGATCATACATAAGGCGCAAAAAAACGACAATTCCCCCAAATGTCTAGAAAATTCACCAAAGGTAAAATAATATATGATACATGGCCCGCATCGTTTTTAATGAAGCATATTTTGGGTTGGTATTACTTTGCAGGGTTCTTTAAGGGCCCCCTTGTCTATATTTTTTATTATTTACTTGAACAGTAGGTGCTGAGCGCCGACACTTTGTGATGTTTGAGCTAAATAAATAGACAGTACTCTACACAGTTGATGTAGAGACCACAGAATGGCTATTGTCTAGAGTAACCAAACATACACTGAATAAACCGCAAGAGCAACATAACTAAGAAAGGACGAAGAGATTAAGTACTCACATGCTGACAAAAGGACAATTGGAGTCACTATAAGAAGAGAAGGACCTGGGACCCCCACTTCGTGAGCAGGAAATAATAAGGATTTCCATCATCATAAAACCAAAATATCCAATGAATGTCATAAATATTCACCAATAAATTGAATTGTATTAAAAAGAATTTAAAAGACTATTAAGAAGTCATCAAACATGAAAAAGATCAGCTGCTATGAATGTATAATACTGCCCCCCATGTACAAGACTATAACTACTATAATACTGCCCCCTTGTATAGGAATATATCTACTATTAATACTGACCCCGATGTACAAGAATTAACTACATAATTAATATGCCCCCTATGTACAAGACTATAACTCTATAATATGCCCCCTATGTACAGGACTATAACACTATAATACTGCCCCCTATGGACAGGATATAAACACTATAATACTGCACCTATGTACAAGAATATAACTACTTAATATGCCCACTATGTACAAGAACAGAAAACTATAATACTGCCCCCTATGTACAGGAATATAATACATAATACGCCATATTTACAACGGACTAAATATATAATATGCTACCCTAGTACAAGTGAATTAGATGACTAATTAATAATTGCCCATATGTCTAATACAGATAGTATAAACGATCTAATAGTAGTTATATTCTTGTACATAGGGGGCAGTATTATAGTAGTTATTCTTGTACACAGAGGACAGTGTTATAGCAGTTATATTCTTGTACACAGGGGGCAGTATTATAGTGGTTATATTCTTGTACATAGGGGGCAGTATTATAGTAGTTATATTCTTGTACATAGGGGGCAGTATTATAGTAGGTATATTCTTGTACATAGGGGGCAGTATTATAGTAGTTATATTCATGTACATAGGGAGCAGTATTATAGTAGTTATATCCTTGTACATAGGGGAGCAGTATTATAGTAGTTATATTCTTGTACATAGGGGGCAGTATTATAGTAGTTATATTCTCGTTCAATACAAGATCTTTTTCTTTTGTATTTTCTGTTCTGTCAACTCAAAACCTAAAACTTAGATCCTAATAAGAGTGGCCACTTGTAAGAACATCTCTGGAGTCATTGACATCGTCATAAGACATTTTATTATAAATTGATTCCACATTCAGGAGTAATTGCGGTTCAGCTTGGTTGCCTCCATGTAATGCGGTGGAAACGCTAATTAAAGCCTGATTAAAAGAGATTTGGTGACAGGCGGAAACATTTCTTCCTCTCCTGGAGGCGCGGAGCAATGATCAATTGTGTTCCTCTTCATTCTAGTCAATGGTAGAATAGACAATTAAAAGTTCAAGTTCTGAGATTCGAATCAGTTTTACGTAAAAATGGCGAGCAGCAGAAAATGGTTATCACCAAATGGAGTAAGGAAATAAAAGCTCGGGTCTATCCGGCGCAGCATTGATAATCATGTTACACCTTCATCTTCTGCACACATCCATAAACCGGAGGTCGCACTACCATTGCGCTGCTCGGCAATTTCTATCAGCTCCATTAATCTCCAGGAGCGACGAGGGCCCTAACTGAGGTACCTGGGACCCCTCGTTTTTGTGATCTGTGTGGGTCTTATCACTGAGACCCTCACCAATCAGCAGGGCCTAGCTTCGAGTCGTGGGAAGACCCCTTTAAATACATCTAACACCAGGATGAAGGACTGTAAGTCAAGTACACTGACATGCTGATGTGTGCCCCCTCTGGCAGGATCTGCTCTTATTTTAGCTCCTTATTCCCTTGTTTTGTTTTTTAAAAAGGCTTTTAAAATTATGCAAATGAGTCTGAGGGGCTACAGTCTCTATTAACACTTAAGTAGCCTGGAGCCCCTCAGACTCATTTGCATACAATTTAAAAGCCCTTTTTTGTAAAAACTAGGTCATCTGAAGCTAAAAGAAGACCAAACTCTGCCAGAGGAGACGCACACCAGTATGTCAGTGTGCTTGGTTTACAATCCTTCATCCTGTTGGTAGATGTCCTTTAAGTGTTTGTGTGTAGAAGGGGGTAAGACTGAAGTGTATCTGTGTAATAGTGGGTGAGGCTTAAGTGCATCTGTAGTAGTGTGTAAGGATGAAGTGCATTTGTTGGGCGTTCCGGTGCTCAGTCGGACCGTGCGCCACTTTTATCATGCAAAGTCTGAAAGAATTGTGTCGCATGCCCCATGTTAGAGGTGAACGAAAAAAGTGGTGCAGTTTGTCGGGGCAGTTTCCTGAAGAAAGTGCACCAGAAATCCTGGATCTGGCGCCCCCCTGCAGGCTACACAGGCAAACTACTATTACTAAAAATGCCCCAATGTGCATAAAGTACACAAAGAGATGGAGCAAACATTAGCGTGACCTATTACCTGTTATAAACGTTCCATGTTACATGTCAGCTGTATGTGTATGGATATATATGTGTGTGGATAGATTTATTTACCTACACACGGTCCATGGTGATGTGACATTTTGCCTCAGGCGGCGGATTGGCTTGTTGCAGTCCTGTGTTCGCTCCAGATTAATGAGGCCGGTTGATATATCTCGGCTGTGCCTTGTATGCGTCCCTGCAGTAATGTCCCATTTATTTCCATTACGAAGCCATTAAGATAACAGAAACTAATGTCCCATTTATTTCCATTACGAAGCCATTAAGATAACAGAAACTATCATTAACGTCAAGTTCTGCCCTAAGAAAGTTTAGAGACGGAGCCGCAGCGCGGTATCTCATGTCCTATAACTATTACTGAGCGCCTAGGGCTTTACTAGACGACATCATCCGCATACAGAGCCTCATGGTGGGGACAGTGGCAGTGGTGGCGCTTGCAGCTGAGGTGTGTATAATGAGGTTCAACAGCAGCCAAAGTGTATATTTGTAGAGGTTCTGCAGCAACTGAGGTGTGTATTATGAGGTTCTGCAGCAGCCAAGGTGTGTATGATGAGGTTCTTCAGCAGCTGAGATGTGTATTTTGAGGTTCTGCAGCAGCTGAGGTGTGTATAATGAGATTCTGCAGCAGCTGAGGTGTGTATTATGAGGTTCTGCAGCAGATGGCATGTGTATGATGAAAAACTGGATTTTCAACAAATTTTTGGACCTGTATAAATCTGAGGCTCACACACAGGCATTAGAAGCAGGAGAAGCTGAAAGAGACAATTAACTTGGTGGTTATCAAACAGTCACAACAAGCACAATGCACGTGGTAATTATGAAATACTCTGACAAGAAGCAATTGGTTTGGTACTTATAAAATTCATTCCAGAGGCAAATGGCTTTATGGTTAGAGAGACTTGGTGGTTATGGAGAAGTATAATTAGGTACTGGCTTGGTGGTTATGACATGTTGTGCACCCAGATGGGTTTCCAGCCAGCCGACATCCTGGCTGTAATAAATCTGCCTGACAGACAGGGGTATGACATTAGCTTCAAGCTGATGTCTAATCTGGACCGGTTCTGGGCTCAACAACCCCGTTATAGAGATACTGAGGGGTGGAACAGGTTTAGTTTCATTCCCATCTCCAAGCCAGATACAGCACCCTCATGTCAGACATGACCAAGACCAGGGATGAGGATGGGATCTGCACCGGGGGGTGGAGGGTTCTGGTCAGATTACATCAGAACATCACCCATCACCTTCCCAACTCCTTCTTTATCGGCAGAGAGAAGGGTGTGTGCTTTTATGTCGGTCAGCCCAGGTTATGCTTTAGGTGTGGGAGATCAGGTCACATGGCGAGTAACTGCACCACATTGAAGTGCACCCTGTGAGGGGACCTCGGCCATGTGAGCGCCAACTGCCAGACCATCAGATGCAACCTTTGTGGTCAGATTGGTCACCCCCACAGGGACTGTCCTGATGCCTGGCATAATATCTGTAGGGACCTCCCCGATGAAGACCTGATGGAAGGGGCAGATGTACCAGATGAGGAGCAGGAGGAGGCCCTATTGTCAGGGTCAGTGTGTACTGTGCCAGAGACCCCGGATATTAGTGGTGCTGCCCCGGACCATCCAGGGACAGGTAACACAGAGGGGGACATGGAGGTAGTGGAGCAGCCTATAGAGCAGCTAGTGCCTGTCCCTTCCCCCGAACTGACACCGACCACTAGGGATCCTCCCACAAAAAGGAAACCACTTAATGCCGAGTCTCAGTCAGTTTGGGATATGGAAACTTGCAGTCAGGAAGACAACTCTGACTTATGTTGATGGTCTTTCTTTTTCTTATCCTGATGGCGCACTTCCATCTTACTGTGGTCACCAGTAATGTAAACAGTATTAGGGCTAGAAGGACCAGACATGTTGTGTATGATCATCTAAGATATCTCAGTGCCGATGTGTTTTTCTTAAAGGAGACAAGATTAAACACCTTGGGTCTCATGCGAGAGGCGGAGAGAGATTGGCAGTCTGGTCCTTCCTTTTGGTCGCTGGCTGTGGAGCCTTATGCCGGGGTCTCCATCTTATTTAACACCCACGATGTCACCGTCCACAGACTCACCGAGATATCGATGGGACGGTGCCTGCTGTTAGAGGTCACCATCAGAGGCAGAAGACTCCGGCTCATTAACATCTATGGCCCACAGACAGTGACCGAAAGGACTCAGCTCTTTAACGATGTGAAGCCTTATCTATTCACGTCTATTCCTGTCATCATGGCTGGGGACTTTAATGCCACCACTACCACCAGGGACAGGAACAGTAGGCCCCTTACCAGGGACTGTAAGGTCCTAAATAATATAATTCAGCAGGCTGGCCTGTTGGATGTTTTTGTACAGGGTGGTAGGAGTCCCAAGTTCACTTACACATGTGCAGGACGCTGCAGTAGGATTGATCTTGCTCTGGTGAGTCCTACTGAAGCCATAAGGGAAAGAAGGGAAAGAACGGTCCCATACTCCGATCATTTGGCTTTATATTTTTGTTTGGGTGCCTTTAAGTACCCTGGTGTTGGTAGAGGGCTATGGAGACTAAATTCTAGTCTGTTAGATGATGATTCTGTCCAGGAATATGTTTCATTTTTTTGCAGCTTCAACTGGACAGAGTAGATTTTTATAGTGACATCAAGAACTGGAGGCCGATCGCCCTCTTGAATGTCGACCAGAAGATTCTGGCAAAAATTCTATTCTCTAGATTAGTCTGTTTGTCCCTGGCACTGTTGGCAGGCTCTCAGTACGGCACAGTAAGAGGGCGGAACATCTCTGGAGCAGTCATCTCGATAAGGGAGATGTTTGAGAGATGTAAAGCTCTGAGGTGTGGGAGATATGTTGTAGGTCTGGACCAGGCTAAAGCCTTTGACAGGGTTGACCACGATTATCTATGGGCCACTTTATCAAAGTACGGTATTCCTGGACAATTTATAGATTGGCTGAGAACTTTGTACAGAGAGGCGAAGAGCTTTCCTCTGATCAATGGTTGGCAGGGGGACACTTTCAGGGTAGAGGCAGGGGTGCGACAGGGTTGTCCTCTGAGTCCACTGCTGTATGTGTTTGCCATCGATCCGTTCCTGAGATCACTGCAGCGGTGCGATTTTCAGGGGGTGCCGGTCCCCCAGTGCTTGCCCCTGGATGTTGTTGCCTACGCGGATGATGTGACTGTGGTGATATCTGAACCTCATGAGGTGGAGATGCTGTCCACAGCCATCAGAAGTTACTCAGAGGCCTTCGGGTCTCTGGTCAACCTTGAGAAGAGTCAGGCTTTCTGGACAATGGATGCTGCTCCTGGCTTTGATCTGCCACAGTTTGCCAAGGCCTCCACCCACATTAAAATCCTTGGGGTTAAATTCGGGAGGGAAGATAATTCCAAGCTAAATTGGGAAGAGAAGTTGGATACCGGAAATGTAAAGGTTCAGCGATGGAAGAACTGGAGGCTGACCTATAGAGAAAGGGTTACTCTGCTGAAGACTTACCTGGTCCCTGTCTTCCTCTACGTCTCTGTCGTCTTTCCTTTGCCAGAATCTTTCTCCGCTAGGCTCTTTAGCCTGTTCTTCCAGCTTTTATGGGGGAACAGGTTGAACCCAGTAAAAAGAGGGATCACCTACCTGCAGAGGAGAGAGGGTGGGCTGGATATGTTAAATCCAAGGGTTTTCTTTGACTCCATGTTTCTGAAAGTTAATTTTGGTAACTTGAACTCAAACCACAGTCCCTGTGGGTGAATAGTATCAAGGACTGGATATTGCCCTTTGCAGAGTCTTGGATGCGAGGCGGCAGTCTCAAGAGGGGTCGGTGGACTCCTGGCTTCCTTCCCCAGTATCTGGAGTATGGGATACGGTGTCTGAAGAAATGGGGGATAGACAAGGGTTTTATGGAGAGTAAGACCAGGAAAGATCTGTACTCCCGAATATGTAGGACCTTCTATTGTTTACAGCTGGCGCTTCCAGACTGTCCAACCACCACCCTAAAGGACAGTCTAAGGTTCTTGAATGGTCGGAGGCTGCCCCCCAAGTTCTGTGACATCGCCTGGCTGTCATTACAGGGAAAGCTCTTTGTCAGGGGAAATCTAAAATTCCTCAGTGTGGCAGATCGCATGTGTCCCCTCGGGTGTCAGCAGGAGGAGACTATGGTCCATTTTATATCTGAGTGCTGGGGTGGACGTAATATCTGGAGTGACATATCCACCAAGCTAAAGATACCATCACTGCAGTCCCTTCAGTACCCAGAAATCCTTTATGGTATAAGATCTAATGTAAGTAACATCAATCCGGAGACCATGTATATAGTTATCCAAGTCATTAAATATTATCACTGGCACATGAGAACCAGAGTGTCCATACACAGCGAGCCATTCCACCATCATAAAGCCATAAGTCTCATCATGTCCGAGCTCAGGTGGATACGGTCATTAGAGGTCAAGAAAAAGGGGGAGAATGTAAGACTCTGGAGGAATATTCATCTAGACTGAAATCTGAAATTGTAATATGTGATTGTATCTGTTATATATACATCCTTGGGGTTAAATTTGGGAGGGAAGATAATTCCACACTAAATTGGGAGGAGAAATTGGATACCGGAAATGTAAAGGTTCAGCGATGGAAGAACTGGAGGCTGACCTATAGAGAAAGGGTTACTCTGCTGAAGACTTACCTGGTCCCTGTCTTCCTCTACGTCTCTGTCGTCTTTGCTTTGCCAGAATCTTTCTCTGCTAGGCTCTTTAGCCTGTTCTTTCAGCTTTTATGGGGGAACAGGTTGAACCCAGTAAAAAGAGGGATCACCTACCTGCAGAGGAGAGAGGGTGGACTGGATATGTTAAATCCAAGGGTTTTCTTTGACTCCATGTTTCGGGAAAGCTAATTTTGGTAACTTGAACTCAAACCACAGTCCCCTGTGGGTGAATAGTATCAAGGACTGGATATTGCCTTTTGCAGAATCCTGGATGCGAGGCGGCAGTCTCAAGAGGGGCCGATGGACTCCTGGCTTCCTCCCCCAGTATCTGAAGTATGGAATAAGGTGTCTAAAGAAATGGGGGATAGACAAAAGTTTTATTGAGAGTAAGACCAGGAAAGATTTGTACTCCCGAATATGTAGGACCTTCTATTGTTTACAACTGGCACTTCCAGATTGTCCAACCACCACCCTACAGGACAGTCTGAGGTTCTTGAATGGTCGGAGGCTGCCCCCCAAGTTCGGTGACATCGCCTGGCTCTCATTACAGGGAAAGCTCTTTGTCAGGGGAAATCTAAAATTTCTAAGTGTGGCAGATCGTATGTGTCCCCTCGGGTGTCAGACAGAGGAGACTATGGTCCACTTTATATCAGAGTGCTGGGGTGGATGCAACATCTGGCATGACATATCCACCAAGCTAAAGATACCGTACAGTCCCTTCAGTACCCAGAAATCCTCTATGGTGTAACATCTAATGTAAGTAACATCAATCCGGAGACCATGTACATAGTGATCCAAGTCATTAAATACTATCACTGGCACATGAGAACCAGAGTGTCCATCCATAGCGAGCCATTCCACCATGATAAAGCCATAAGCCTCATAATGTCCGAGCTCAGGTGGATCCAGTCATTAGAGGTCAAGAAAAAGGGGGAGAATGTAATACTCTGGAGTAACATCCATCTAGACTGAAATCTGAAATTGTAATATGTGATTGTATCTGTTATATATATATATATATATATTTTTTTTTTTTTTTTTTTTTTTAAGCCAAAACAGACTTTTAAGTTACAGTTAATCTAAATTTTATTTTTATGAACATGTATGATTTATACTGATGACCTTGAATGTTGATTTATTTGATGGAAAAGTATTTCTGTATTTATGTTTGTTCTATACTAATAAAAATTGCCCCCTATGTACAAGAATATAACTACTATAATACTGCCCCCTATGTACAAGAATATAACTACTATAATACGAAGAGGCAGTAAATAGGAGGATGAGAAGAAGAAGGGGAAGTGGAACAGTAGAGAGGAGGGGGAAGAGGAAGTAGAAAGGATGAGAAGAAGAAGAGAAAGGTGGAGAAACAGAGGAAATAGAATGGAGGAAGAGGCAGTAAATAGAGGATGAGAAGAAGAATGGGAAGTGGAACGGTGGAGGAAAGGAATATGAGATAACAATGAAGAAGCAAAGGAATGGATGCAAAGAAGAAGCAGAAGAAATGATTGTTATACTTTGGTCTTCAGTCTTGTTTATATAGTGTCCTTTCTGATCTATATGAACCTCTTGTCCATGAAATGCTTAGAAGAAGAAGATGAAGAAGATAGAAATCTAATTTGAAGAGGAAGAAGGAATGGTGAAAAGAATGATATAATAGAAAGGAGAAGAAGAGTTAAGAGAAGATGAAAGGATGTGACACACAAGAGAATTAAAGCGGTATGCCAGGAATATGAATGTCTGATACAAAAACCCATAATACTATAAATGTGTGAATATAACAAAACTCAGTGTCATTAGTCACAAAATGGAGCTTAAATAGTTTGATTTTATCATTCACAAAATTGTAGGGGCTTTCTAAAGTAGGTGGAGTTATCACCAAGATGACCACCACTGGAAACTACAAGTCCCATGATCCTTTGGCTCTCAGTAACTCTTCCTCCCTCTTATGCTCTGCTCCCAGTGATGATGTAACAGACTGTCCATAGTAATAATGAGCAACATCCATCACTGCACCTCACTACACCGGCCATACTGGATGCACTGCAACCAACCAAATACAGCCAAACATAGTAGTGATCACATGAACTATGATGTGGACATGTGACCAGCGGCCATCTTTTGTCCTGTGTCTGTTCCGCACAGAGAAAGGACTGACAACGGACTGATTAAAGGTCCAGTAGCCTTTTAATTCTTCATTACAGTGTATGACACCTGTATTTTTCTGCTAAGGGGAGCAAAATAAATTTAAACAACAACTAATTACATACTAGCTTATATTTTGAGGACCCATTTGTATATGAATTATTTTTATTGCTGGAATACCCTGTTAAAGAATAAGGTGAAAAAAAGGAAGAAGAAATAATTATTATAATTGTGCCAACTATGTGCAGAGTGCGGCAAATTCAGTATTTCTGGTGCAAGTTCTTCATGAATCTTGAGCCACTTTTTTTGGTGCACTTTTAACATGGGGTGTGCAACACACTTCAGTCGGACACTGCCTGATAAATGTGGCGCACGGTCCGACTGTGCACAGGAACGCTCCTTTTTGTGCAGAATCGGACAGCTCCGTCACGATGGTGTCCTGTGCGACACAAATGTGGTGCAGACACTTCTTAAATACATCTGCAGGCAGTTTGCACTGAAAAGAAGGTGCAAAAATCAACAGAAAACTGGAACGGGGGCGTTAATCAATTTGGGCTATTGTTTTTGGTGCAGGAATCGTGCTATAATTTAGGGATAATAAAGGGATGTTAGATTGTGGCACAAGGGGTTAATGAATTGGAGCATCACGGAAAAGAGTTAGATCTGTCTCCATATTCATGATGGTCAAAAAGAACTCTATAGACCAGCTTTTTGCACCTGTAAGTATTCGCCAAAAATTGTCGGGAAACTAGAAGTGAAGGAAAAGTGTTTTTAAATTTGCGCCCAAAACAAGAAAAGGCGTGAGTGTCAGAAAAGGACAAATATTGTGGCGCTGACACTTTGTAAATAAGACGCAACAGGCACAGAAAGGGAATGAACCTCGGGGACAGACAATGTTCTGTGTATGATATTCTTGGTCTTCCTGTCTCCGAGTATTTACATCTCCGCACGTGATCCTTATGTACACGTGTGGACGGTTATGTGCAGCCGCAGAGACATGTGTTCTGCATCCACACGCATGATACGTGAGAATGACTCGTCCAATGCTTTACATATGTTTCTGGGACTTTTTACGTTTACGTATTTTATGGGAGATTTAGGAAAAATATGTGAGAGTTTAGTATCTTCCATAATAAACAATGGAGAAGTGATGAGTGTTTATGGCTCTAGTGACTTCCAGATGTAAATCAAGATGGGGATTGGTCTCGACGGGATAGCGTGGAATGGACAACAAATCACATATCAAACAGATAATTGTCAGGAAATTGTCAAATATGGACCCAATCACGAGTCCCGGAGGGTTTACTGGGAATCCCACCACTACATGTAACATCGGGGACGCTGCTTGTTACCTTCTCAGCCTGGCATGGCCACAAGTTTCCTCATCCTTGTTGGTCCTGCTCTCCAGCAGGGTCCTATGGCAAGCGTGCACCAAATCCTGAGGTTTAAAATGCCAGTGCATCCATGTTTAAGATGTCCCCAGCCAGAAATTCAAGGCACCAAAAGTCATATCATGACCAAGCCATCCAAAGATGAGGGCATTGCTGATGGACACCATAGCAGGGTTCCCCAGTGTTACACTAGGTAGATGAGATCTGCTACAAGAAAGTTTGGGTAGTATACCTTGCCATTTTGTGCTGGGAAGCTATCCACTTAAAGGGATTGTGTTAGGAGGACACAGCCCCCTCAATCCTCACATTTCTTTCTATTAGGGCATTTGGACATTTTAGAGAAGGTTCTCGATTCAGGTCCCCGGTCTGTGGGTCAGAAAGGTGAGATACGCCATATTCTCAGGTGTGGACACCAAGTGGGAGTCCAGCTGATGTTGTGACAGCTCTAGTTTATGAGAACCAGACAGAGGCTGTACGGTGCTACAAACTATGGAAGAGACTGAGCACCTTCACTCAGATGATCGAGCAAACACATTCACTCAATCTTAGACAATCTTGAGGATCCCTTTGTTTACTTTATTTGATGGGCTAAGTGTAAGGAGATCTTCTTTCCCCTTAGTCTTGGCATTGATTTTTGTCTTCTCGTAGGCTAAGACGATGATTGTTTAAGCCGGGTCCTCAGGAGGTTGTCGGGCCAGACTCAGGATTAATAGAACACTTAAGACGTAGATGATCTTTAATAATTGATAAAATGAGATATAAATGATGTGCACAGTATGGTGACTGCTCCGGGGGTCATCCCAGCTGGCTAGATACTAGATTGTCCTCTCTATAAGACATGACACATGTAGTAGATCTCTATGATCTGTTCTCTCTGTTCTACTGATATAAACAGTAGTCATATCAGCTATACAGTTGTAAAGTAAATCTCTATGACTTGACATAGGCCGTGCACTTTTAACATGGGGTGTGCAACACACTTCAGTCGGACACTGCATGATCAATGTGGCGCACGGTTCGACTGTGCACAGGAACGCTCCTTTTTGTGCAGAATCGGACAGCTCCGTCACGATGGTGTCCTGTGCGACACAAATGTGGTGCAGACACTTCTTAAATACATCTGCAGGCAGTTTGCACTGAAAAGAAGGTGCAAAAATCAACAGAAAACTGGAACGGGGGCGTTAATCAATTTGGGCTATTGTTTTTGGTGCAGGAATCGTGCTATAATTCAGGAATAATAAAGGGATGTTAGATTGTGGCACAAGGGGTTAATGAATTGGAGCACCATGGAAAAGAGTTAGATCTGTCTCCATATTCATGATGGTCAAATAGAACTCTATAGACCAGCTTTTTGCACCTGTAAATATTCGGCAAAAATTGTCGGGAAACTAGAAGTGCAGGAAAAGTGTTGGGATTTTTTAAATTTGCGCCCAAAACAAGAAAAGGCGTGAGTGTCAGAAAAGGACAAATATTCTGGCGCTGACACTTTGTAAATAAGATGCAACAGGCACAGAAAGGGAATGAACCTCGGGGACAGACAATGCTCTGTGTATGATATTCTTGGCCTTCCTGTCTCCGAGTATTTACATCTCCGCACGTGATCCTTATGTACAAGTGTGAACGGTTATGTGCAGCCGCAGAGACATGTGTTCTGCATCCACACGCATGATACGTGAGAATGACTCGTCCAATGCTTTACATATGTTTCTGGGACTTTTACGTTTACGTATTTTATGGGAGATTTAGGAAAAATATCTGAGAGTTTAGAATCTTCCATAATAAACAATGGAGAAGTGATGAGTGTTTATGGCTCTAGTGACTTCCAGATGTAAATCAAGATGGGGATTGGTCTCGACGGGATAGTGTGGAATGGACAACAAATCACATATCAAACAGATAATTGTCAGGAAATTGTCAAATATGGACCCAATCACGAGTCCCGGAGGGTTTACTGGGAATCCCACCACTACATGTAACATCGGGGACGCTGCTTGTTACCTTTTCCGCCAGGCATGGCCACAAGTTTCCTCATCCTTGTTGGTCCTGCTCTCCAGCAGGGTCCTATGGCAAGCGTGCATCAAATCCTGAGGTTTAAAATGCCAGTGCATCCATGTTTAAGATGTCCCCAGCCAAAAATTCGAGGCACCAAAAGTCATATCATGACCAAGCCATCCAAAGATGAGGGCATTGCTGATGGACACCATAGCAGGGTTCCCCAGTGTTACACTAGGTAGATGAGATCTGCTACAAGAAAGTTTGGGTAGTATACCTTGCCATTTTGTGCTGGGAAGCTATCCACTTAAAGGGATTGTGTTAGGAGGACACAGCCCCCTCAATCCTCACATTTCTTTCTATTAGGGCATTTGGACATTTTAGAGAAGGTTCTCGATTCAGGTCCCCGGTCTGTGGGTCAGAAAGGTGAGATACGCCATATTCTCAGGTGTGGACACCAAGTGGGAGTCCAGCTGATGTTGTGACAGCTCTAGTTTATGAGAACCAGACAGAGGCTGTACGGCGCTACAAACTATGGAAGAGACCGAGCACCTTCACTCAGATGATCGAGCAAACACATTCACTCAATCTTAGACAATCTTGAGGATCCCTTTGTTTACTCTATTTGATGGGCTAAGTGTAAGGAGATCTTCTTTCCCCTTAGTCTTGGCATTGATTTTTGTCTTCTCGTAGGCTAAGACGATGATTGTTTAAGCCGGGTCCTCAGGAGGTTGTCGGGCCAGACTCAGGATTAATAGAACACTTAAGACGTAGATGATCTTTAATAATTGATAAAATGAGATATAAATGATGTGCACAGTATGGTGACTGCTCCGGGGGTCATCCCAGCTGGCTAGATACTAGATTGTCCTCTCTATAAGACATGACACATGTAGTAGATCTCTATGATCTGTTCTCTCTGTTCTACTGATATAAACAGTAGTCATATCAGCTATACAGTTGTAAAGTAAATCTCTATGACTTGACATAGGCCTGGCCGTAAGAAAACCCGTCGGATTCGGAAAAACCGCCGTATTTTTTTTAAAAAGGTGTCGCTTACCTGCACCCAGCAACGGATCGTGAACTCCAGTGGACTACAATGCAACAGCGATACCTGGTGGACATCGGGCGCACTACCTTAGTGAATCGCCGGAAGACCCGAATCCTCCACAGAGAATGTGCCGCTGGAGCGTGACAGGACCGTGTAAGTAAATCTGCCCCAATGTCTCCCATACACTGCACACAGAAAGTCAAGAAGAGTCCATAACCGGGGTTCGTTCAAACGTTCAGGTTTGATGTCCAAACCTGGAATGGAATGAAAAAATAGGAGGAGCAGCTTTTCTCATTATCATCCACACCTTCTTTGGGATTTGATAACTGCATCTGAAAAACTGAACGTGTGAACGTACCCTAACTTGGAAGCATCAGCAGCAGATACCTGCTTTTGGCTAGAGCCCCGAATTTCCCCAGGTCAGCAGATTTCCCCTGCAGGTCCTGTAGCCTGTGGGAGAATATTACTACCTGGAGGCCGCAGGACCTGTGATGATGTCTTGATCACATGACCTGCAGGGAAAGAAGTGCACAGAGCTGCACCAGTGAGGTGAGGGGAAAACATGATAGGAGCTAAGGTAAGGGGGGGAACATGGGTGGCAACTGGGTATGGAGGACGTTACTGGGGGCCTGTGTGAGAACATTACTGGAGGCTGTGTGGGGGACATTACTGGGGGGCTGTGTGAGTGACATTACAGGGGGGCTGTGTGGGTGACATTACTGGGGGGCTGTGGGGAGAACATTACTGGGGGGCTGTGTGGGGGACATTACTGGGGGGGCTGCGTGGAGGACATTACTGGGGGAATGTGTGGAGGACATTAACTGGGAATGTGTAGAAGACATTACTGGGGGGCTGTGTGGGCACATTACTCGGGGGCTGTGTGAGAACATTACTGGGGGCTGTGTGAGAACATTACTAGGGGGATGTGTGAGGGACATTACTGGGTGGATGTGCAGGCACATTACTGGGGGGCTTTGTCAGGACATACTGGGGGCTGTGTGGGGGACATTACTGTGTGGGGACATACTGTGGGTGTGTGAGGACATTTCGGGGGGGCTGTGTGAGAACATTACTGGGGGCGTGTGAGAACATTACTCGGGCTGTGTGAGAACGTTATAGGGGGATGTGTGAGGGACATTACTGGGTGGATGTGCAGGCCAATTACTGGGGGGCTTTGTCGGGACCATTTCTGGGGTGCTATGTGGGGGACATTACTGGGGGGCTGTGGGGGGACATACTGGGGGCTTTGTGGAGGACATTACCGCTGGGCTGTGTAGGGGACATTACGGGGGGTGATTGGGGGAGCATTACTGCGGGCTGGTAGGGGACATTACTGGGGGGCTATGTGAGGACATTATGGGGGATGTGTGGGCACATTACTGGTGGGCTGTGTAAGGGACATTACCTGGGGGGATGTGTAAGGACATTAAGGGGGGGGGCTATGTGTGAACATGTTGCATGTTGTATTTGTGATGTGTGTATGCTAGTGGGCATATTTACTTCCGGTCCATTCGCGATCCAGTGGCGGTTCTCTGCGGAGGATTCGGGTCCAGCCGATTCACTAAGGCAGTTCCTCCGACTTCCACCAGGTGTCGCTGCTACGCTGAGGTTCATCAGATTGCACTGAACTTCACCGTCCTCGCCGGGTGCAGGTAAGCGCGTGTCAAGCGACACTTAACATTTTTTAAATGCGGCGGTTTTTCCCATCCGGCAGGTATTTTACGGCCACGCCCCCGATTTCCGTACGTGCATGCCGGGCGATGCGCACAATCCGATCGGTGTGCCAAAATCGGGGCGATTCAGGGAGAATCGCGCAAACGAATTATTCAGTTAATACGTCGGAAAGAAAGACGTGAAACGTATATGTGTGTATAGACTGTATGTATATTTTTACGAGGTAAGGGGGCCTTATTCAGAAGTTTGCTATGGGGCCCTACCTCTCCTAGTGTAACGCCACTGAATACAAACATGTGAAGAATGCAGATGGAGGGAATGTATGTGGCAGCCATTAGAACTAGATAGTGATCATGTAATGATTATTCTATCCTGTATCTGGGGGGAAGCCTCCCCTTAGATGATTGAAAAAAAAAAGAACAATTCTAGGAAATTTCCATGAAAAGCGCAGGGCGGGGGATGGTGAAGGTATCTATAAGATCAGACATAATTGACTTAGGACCTTGGAGTCACACGCTGCATAATATACTGTATATATACTTAATAACTGCTCCCCCCCCCTCCTGGCCCTCAGGGGGATCCACATTGTTACTTATTCATTTTTCCATTAAATTCAGATGTTGCAGGATACAATGTAACACTAAGCAGCTTCTCCTCACGTCTTCCAGACGTTCATTATCATGGTGGAGCGTCTGGAGGAGTCACTGGAGCAGCAATGTGTACAGGGTCCATGGGCAACTAAGGGTCCGCACTCATAGACTATGATACTGAGCGGACAGAGGCCATGGAGAAGTGTGCAGGGTAGGCCCACTTCTTATCCCCATGACCCAGAGAAGTGACTCCACAGCCACAGGGAATGAGGCTGCACATCCCGTATTGTTAGCAGAACCTTCTAACATTATGTCATCGATGATTTATCTTAAACCAGAATTTTGCAAAATGAAGTTCACCAATTTACCTTACTTGCCCAGGCAAATATTAAATACAAGGTATGGACAGTACCCCAACTTTTATCTTACAGGCAAGAAAGCTTGACCCCAGCTTTGCATGGAATCTAAAAGAGATAAGAGATAAAGGGAGCTCCGATATACAGATCAACAGCCCACACTAGGGGAGCTCCTGATATACAGATTTACAGCCACCACCAGGGGGAGCTCACTACATACAGATATACAGCCACCACTAGGGGGAGATCACTACATACAGATTATACAGCCACCACCAGGGGGAGCTCACTACAACGATTATACAGCCACCACTAGGGGAGCTCACTACATACAGATTATACAGCCACACTAGGGGGAGCTAACTACATAAAGATATACAAGCCACCACTAGGAGGATCTGAGCTACATACCAGATTTTACAGCCCCACTAGGGGGGCTCACTACATACAGATTATACAGTTACCACTAGGCGGACCTAACAAATACAGCAGCCACAACTAGGGGGAGATCAATACATACAGATTATAAAGGCACCACAGGAGAAGCCACTACATAAAGATATACAACCCCACTAGGGGAAGCTCACTACATACAGATTATACAGCCACCACTAGGGGAAGCTCATAATACAGATTTCAGCCACCACTAGGGGAAGCTCACTACATACAGATTATACAGCACCACTAGGGGAGATCACTACATACAGATTATACAGTCACCTCTAGGGGGAGCTCCTCACTACATACAGATTATACAGCACCACTAGGGGGAGATCACACATACAGGTATACAACAACACTAGGGGGAGCTCAATAATACAGATTATACAGCCACCACTAGGGGGAGCTCACTACATAAGAATATATAGCACCCACTAGGGGAGTGTACTTTATACAGATTATACAGTTACCACTAGGGGGACCTACTCAAATACAGCAGCCACCACTAGGGGGAGATCACTACATACAGATTATACAGGCACCACAAGGAGGAGCTCACTACATACAGATTATACAGCCACCACTAGGGGGAGCTCCTCACATACAGATTATACACCACCACTAGGGGAGCTCACTACATACAGATTATACAGTCACAACTAGGGGGAGCTCACTACATACAGATTATACAGTCACCACTAGGGGGAGCTCACTACATACAGATTTTACAGCGACCACCAGGAGCAGGTCACTACATACAGATTATACAGCCACCACTAGCGGGAGGTCGCTACATACAGATTATTCAGCCACCACTAGTGGGAGCTCACTACATATAGATTATAAAGCCACAACTAGGGGGAGCTCTCTACATACAGATTATACACCACCACTAGGGGGAGCTCACTACATACAGATTATACAGCCAACACTAGGGGGAGCTCAGTACATACAGATTAACACGTGTGAGGGACATTACTGGGTGGATGTGCAGGCACATTACTGGGGGGCTTTGTCAGGACATTTCTGGGGGGCTGTGTGGGGGACATTACTGGGGGGCTGTGTGGGGGACATTACTGGGGGCTGTGTGGGGGACATTACTGGCTGGGCTGTGTAGGGGACATTACTGGGGGCTGTGTGGGGGGGCATTACTGGGGGCTGTGTAGAAGACATTACTGGGGGGGCTCTGTGAGGACATTACTGGGGGATGTGTGGGCACATTACTGGTGGGCTGTGTAAGGGACATTACTGGGGGGATGTGTAAGGACATCACGGGGGGGGCTATGTGGGAGATGAACTGTTTGCATGTGTGTATGTTGTGATGTGTGTATGCTATGGGCATATTTACTTACCCGGTCCATTCGCGATCCAGTGCGCGTTCTCTGCGGAGGATTCGGGTCCAGCCGGATTCACTAAGGCAGTTCCTCCGACTTCCACCAGGTGTCGCTGCTACGCTGAGGTCATCAGATTGCACTGAACTTCACCGTCCTCGCCTGGTGCAGGTAAGCGCTTGCAAGCGACACTTTTTTTTAAATGCGGCGGTTTTTCCGAATCCGTCAGTTATTTTACGGCCACGCCCCCCGATTTCCGTCACGTGCATGCCGCGGACGATGCGCCACATCCGATTGCGTGTGCCAAAATCTGGGGCGATTCAGGGAGAATCGGCGCAAATCGAATTATTCAGTTAATACGTCGGGAAAACGTATTGTGTGTATAGACTGTAATGTATTTTTTTACGAGGTAAGGGGGCCTTATTCAGAAGTTTGCTATGGGCCCTACCTCTCCTAGTAACGCCACTGTACAACATGTGACTGAAGTGCAGATGGAGGAAGTGTTTGACTGTGCAGCCATTAGAACTAGTAGTGATCATGTAATGATTAATTCTATCCTGTAATCTGGGGGAAGCCTCCCCTTAGCATGATTGAAAAAAAAAAGAACAATTCTAGGAAATTTCCATGGAAAAGCGCAGCGGCGGGGGATGGTGAGGTATCTATAAGATCAGACATAATTGACTTAGGACCTTGGAGTCACACGCTGCATAATATACTGTATATATACTTAATAACTGCTCCCCCCCCCTCCCTGGCCCCCAGGGGGATCCACATTGTTACTTATTCATTTTCCATTAACTATTCAGATGTTGCAGGATACAATGTAACACTAAGCAGCTTCTCCTCACGTCTTCCAGACGTTCATTATTCATGGTGGAGCGTCCTGGAGGAGTCACTGGAGCAGCATGTGTACAGGGTCATGGGCAACTAAGGGTCCGCACTCATAGACTATGATACGAGCGGACAGAGGCCATGGAGAAGTGTGCAGGGTAGGCCCCTTCTTCATCCACCGATGACCCAGAGAAGTGACTCCACAGCCACAGGGAATGAGGCTGCACATCCTCGTATTGTTAGCAGAACCTTCTAACATTATGTCATCGTATGATTTATCTTAAACCAGAATTTTGCAAAATGAAGTTCACCAATTTACCTTACTTGCCCAGGCCAAATTATTAAATACAAGGTATGGACAGCTACCCCAACTTTTTATCTTACAGGCAAGAAAGCTTGACCCCAGCTTTGCATGGAATCTAAAAGAGTAAGAGATAAAGGGGAGCTCCTATATACAGATCATACAGCCACCACTAGGGAGCTCCTGATATACAGATTATACAGCCACCACCAGGGGGAGCTCACTACATACAGATTATACAGCCACCACTAGGGGGAGATCACTACATACAGATTATACAGCCACCACCAGGGGGAGCTCACTACATACAGATTATACAGCCACCACTAGGGGAGCTCACTACATACAGATTATACAGCCACCACTAGGGGGAGCTAACTACATACAGATAATACAGCCACCACTAGGAGGATCTGACTACATACAGATTTTACAGCCACCACTAGGGGGAGCTCACTACATACAGATTATACAGTTACCACTAGGCGGACCTACTCAAATACAGCAGCCACAACTAGGGGGAGATCACTACATACAGATTATACAGGCACCACAAGGAGAAGCTCACTACATACAGATTATACAACCACCACTAGGGGAAGCTCACTACATACAGATTATACAGCCACCACTAGGGGAAGCTCACTACATACAGATTATACAGCCACCACTAGGGGAAGCTCACTACATCAGATTATACAGCACCACTAGGGGGAGATCACTACATACAGATTATACAGTCACCTCTAGGGGGAGCTCCTCACTACATACAGATTATACAGCCACCACTAGGGGGAGATCACTACATACAGGTTATACATCCAACACTAGGGGGAGCTCAATAATACAATTATACAGCCACACACTAGGGGGAGCTCACTACATACAGAATATATAGCACCACTAGTGAGAGCTTACTTTATACAGATTATACAGTTACCACTAGGGGACCTACTCAAATACAGCAGCCACCACTAGGGGAGATCACTAACATACAGATTATACAGGCACCACAGGAGGAGCTCCACATACAAGATTTATACAGCCACCACTAGGGGGAGCTCCTCACATACAGATTATACACCCCACATAGGGGAGCTCACTACATACAGATTATACAGTCACAACTAGGGGGAGCTCACTACATACAGATTATACAGTCACCACTAGGGGGAGCTCACTACATACAGATTTTACACGCGACCACCAGGAGAGGTCACTACTACAATTATACAGCCACCACTAGCGGAGGTCGCTACATACAGATTATTCAGCCACCACATAGTGGGAGCTCACTACATATAGATATAAGCCACAACTAGGGGGAGCTCTCTACATACAGATATCACACCACACTAGGGGGAGCTCACTACATACAGATTATACAGCCAACACTAGGGGGAGCTCAGTACATACAGATTAAACACCCCCACTAGGGGGAGCTCCTCACTACATACAGATTAACAGCCACAATAAGGGGAGATCACACTAATGCAGATTATTCAGCACCACTAGGGGGACTCCTCATATACAGATATACCCACCACTAGAGGCTGAGGGAGCTCCTCACATAATATTATACAGCCACACACAAGGGGGGTGCTCCTACATAGTGTAGTATATACTACATACAAATAGTAGAGAAGGAGTGTTAGTACACCTCCTATTCACTTAAAGAAGTTACAATCCTGGAATATAAATCCATATGTCTCAGTCCTGCTGATACTAACAACATATACAAAGTGTTATTACACATCTCTCCAGGGGCAATACACAACACTGGCTCAGAAAGCACAGAGCACAGCATTGTGAGGCCTGATTACACTCTCTCCAGGGACAATACATAACACTGGCTGCAGAGAGCACAGCAGTGTGAGGTCTGATACCATCTATCTTGGGACAATAACTAACACGTCTACATGGTCGCACTTGTTGACAGGATCCCTTAAGTCAGTACCATGCAAATCTAACAGAAGCATTGGATGATTTTCCGGCACAGCCTCATAAGTGCTGCTAATTTAATAACATGACAAGGGAGCCAGGCCTCGTCTCAGTACAATACCGCCCCGATGAGGAGCCGAGCATCGGGAGCCCGAGACGGCGGAGACAAAAGTGATAAACAGATCGTGCTCGTATTATTTGTAATTAAATCTAATTGTTGACGTTCAGAAATCACTTTGGGAGCCCCGTGGGAGAAGGCGCGGTGAACCGATGGCGATGCGCTCGAGCCTCTGTCCTCCCGCCGCCTGGAGAAGCCTCTCGAAATGAAATGTTAGCGGTAAAATGATCAGCAACAACAAGCGTCTAAAAGGAGACGCTCTTCATTCTAAAGTCCGCACTCCCACTCCAGCGGCCCCCCGATGCCTCAGCCAGGGTCTCGTTACATACATCACCAAGCCTCCAGCCGGCTAATACCAGCAGAAGGTCATGTTATTATATTTCTTAATTATAAGTTCACAACAGCTAATTTACACTTATCCACTATATAAAGATTATACGCGCTTCAGACGACTTTGAATATATTTTTCTATGTGCAAGAACACAAATCCTATGAAATGTTGTGATTTGTATTTATGGATTATACTTTGTTCTTTTCAGATATGTTTTTGATTAATATTTGTGTTTAATTATACAAGTTTGGATTCAGTAATTGGAACCTTCAGACAACTTTGAGAAAAGATTTTCTTTAGCTGCATATAAAGCTGTCAGCACAGTATAAACAGGTTATATCTAGTTATCTCTCTAATCTGTCCCCAATGCACCCAAACATTTATACAATTTCCCCGTTCCCCAAATCTGGGCCCTCTGAAGCTGCACTGATGAGCAAAGTTACAGATGTGCTCATTTAGGATTAATGTGAAGCCCATAATAGGATACATGGTGCAAGCACATGAGAGAGAAAAACTATGTCTCTCCTCGTGGGATAGTAGGACTGTGAAAAATGTATTTTTTATTGGCGGATTGTAATTTCTCTGGAAATGTTCTCTCACACTGCTGTGCTCTGAGATCTCTAAATCAAATAGATCAACAGCCCCTCCCCTTGGCTCGAGTAAAGCTGTGTTAGACAGCACAGCAAAACAATCCAGTTCAGAAGCAAGGGGCTGTAGATTAATTCAAATCCAGAGAGCTCAGAGCACAGCAGTGTGAGGACACTTCTCTGTATTCTTTGCATATGAAGATGCCATCAGTAATATTTGAATATAAAATAGAAGCATTTACATACATCTACATAGTTCTCCAGTACTATGAAATGAACCCAGGTCCTTAAATGATATAAATTCAGGTCCTGCAGTCTACCATCGTTTCATTTGCGCACCTCATTAACAGTCCTCGTTATCCAGCATGTTGGCGCTGTCTGAGACGAGTGTTCAACTCGCCTCATGCAGGTGGTCCCTGTTCACATCAGCTCAGACTGTTCCACATTTTACATTGTTAATAGTAAAACTGTTTACTGCTTAATTGATCCCCCTTAAAGGTTTTTTGGAAATCCTATGGGGACCTGGCAGAGGCTAACATAAAATAACATTTAAAAAATTAAGCATCTACCTCTCAATGTCTCACCCCGTGTTGTATTTCTTTTTACCAACTCCAACTATAAGGAGTTCTCTTTCAGGAGACCTGTCATCAGGTTTACCCCCCCTAAACACTTGCCCCTTAGGAAGGGAGAAATGTCCTCCTCGATTTCCCCTCTTTTATGCAAAATCTCACCTGTTTACCTAGTAACAATCTCCCCAAAGTCAGAAACAAAAAGACTTTCTCATCTCATTTCATAAGATAACGTCATGTTTAGTGGTTGCAGGGTGGTAGTGGCATTTGAGACGCATCTTTGTTCTTTAACACCGAGAAACAACATTATGGGGTATTTTTAAGGGTCCGCGGCCGCACTTTTGCCATTTTTCACATTTTTGCAAGCTGTGACAGGTGTTTAGCAGGGGACTGTGTTGGGGGGACTGTTTGCAGGGAACGCGTCAGGACAGGTAGTCAATGTGGCACACTACTCACCCATCCCGCCACGATCCCTGAGTGGGTGTCCAATGAGGATTCAGAGCTGGCGCGATTCACTAAGATAGTTGGGCAAATTTGCTTACCCGTCCTGCGCGATCCAGCGGCGCGTTTCCGCCCGAGGATTCGGGTCTTCCTGCGATTCCCTGAGGTAGTGCACCGATGTCCACCAGGTGTCTCTGCTGCGCTGAGGTCCGCCAGAGTTCCCGGAGTCACCAACCTATCCTGGGTGCATGTAAGCCGTGTCAAGTGACAACCTGTTTTTTAAATTACGCAGTGTTTCCGATCCAACGGGTTTTTCCGACGGCCCAAGCACCCCTCCATTTCCGGTCCATGCATGGCTGCCAATGCGCCACAATCGCGTCCGTGCACCAAAACCCTGGCAATTCAGGGGGCCAACCACCCGCCCCTCAGATTTGTTTCACGTGAAAGACTGCCACCGATGTGCCAAAATCCAATCGACTGCAACAAAAAACCCTTCTAAGTGCGGCACACATGGGAAATCATCGGATATTCCGAAATAGTGCGGTCCATGGACCTTAGTAAATGAGCCTCAATGTGCCCATAGTTCATATTAAAGATAGAGATTTCATTCATTTCGGTTTCTAAAAGTTTGTGTAGTTAGAGATATAGTAGGAAATGAACTGCCTGTGGGATGAGAAGCGTCATATTTGCCTGACTTTGGTAGAGATTTTCTAAGGGTATAGTTAAAATTTCACAATAAAATGAAATTCTAAAAAGGATATTGCATCCCTAGGAGCGGGTAACCCTAATTTACACTCAGACTCAAAGTTTCAGAATAAGAATAAATCAGATAAGAATTGATTTCAATCCTTTGAGCAAAACGTTCTGTTCTTGGTGCTCATATATACAGAATAGGAGTAGTATTACTGTGCTGGGTCCATATACAAGGATAGGGGTAGTAGTACTGTGCTGTCTCATATATAACAGGTATAGGGGAGTAGTACTGTGCTGTGCCCATATATACAGGATAGGAGTAGTATACTGTGCTGTGCTCATATATACAGGATAGGAGTTATAGTACTGTGCTGTCTCTATATATACAGGATGGGGTAGTAGTACTGTGCTGTGCACTATAACACGATAGGAGTAGTAGTACTGTGCTGTCTCTATAATACAGGATAGGGGTTCGTAGTACTGTGCTGTGCTCATATATACAGGATAGGAGTAGTTAGTACGGTGATGCAGTACCCATATATACAGGATAGGAGTAGTTACTGTGCTCATATATACAGAATAGGAGTAGTAGTACTGTGTTGTGTCTATACATACAGAATAGGAGTAGTAGTACTGTGCTGGGACCATATAATTAGAATAGGAGTAGTAGTACTGTGCTGTGCTCATATATACAGGATAGGAGTAGTAGTAACTGTGCTGTGACCATATATTAGGATAGGAGAAGTAGTACTGTGCTGTGTCATATATAACAAGGATAGGAGTAGTAGTACTGTGCTGTGCTCATATATACGGATAGGAGTAGTAGTACTGTGCTGGGTCCAATATACAGAATAAGAGTACCTAGCTGTGCTGTACCCATGTATACAGGATAGGGGAGTAGTACTGTGCTGGGTCCATATATACAGAATTGGAGTAGCTAGCTGTGTGCTCTGATTTTCTACTTTTTATACACACATGTGACAAGTAATGTATCTGAGACCATTCTTTAGTGCTGATTAGGACGGTGGCGTTCTTCTATATGTCTGCATTGCTATATATATCTTCATAAGCAGAGTATGTGCGGTGATATATGGAGAGGGGATGCGTGTAACAGCAGCCACAGACGGTAATTAGCTCTAATGGCTTTGTCTTATGTAAAGCAGCAAGTTTCTTTCTCAGCGGAGGACTCTCTCTGTTTTCTACTTCGGTTCTGAAGACACAAATGCCAGCCACGAGGCCCAAAGATTAAATTTACAAACGACCTAATAAGTCACCGCGTCTGTACCTGATGAAGGACAATGAGGAGAAAGAATGAAGATCAAAAACCTCACTGCAGAATCCATATCACCAACCCCCGATGTATCAATATGTATCGCATCAGATCTATCACTACTGTTATAATCCAACTGTAACTTACTCTGCAATGTATCTCCATCTATTACACCCTATAATGACTGAATGCCGTATTATAGAGGTTTTATTTTTGTTACATATGGGGGCATTATTGTAGTCTATCTTCAAAGTATTAGTAGTTATATTCGTGTACACAAGGGGGAAGTTATCTTATAGTAGATTTTGACAGGAGTATTTGTAGTTATACTTACATGGGGCATATTATAGTTAGTTATATTCTTGTAACATAGGGGACCAGTATTATATAGTTAATTCTGTAATAGGGAGATTATGTAGTAGTATATCCTGACATAGGGGGCAGTATTATAGTAGTTATACTTCTTGTAAATAGGGGGCAGTATATGAATGTTATTTTGTAAATAGGGGACAGTATTCTAGAGTTATATTGTTTAGGGAATATTATGTTACTGTACTGGAGGCAGTATTATAGTATATGGTTTATATTTCTTGTAATAGGAGGACAGTTATCTAGTAGTTATATTCTTGTACATAGGGGGAGTATTATAGTAAGTTATATTCTGTAAGATAGGGGGGCTAGATATTATAGTAGTTAATTACTTGTACATAGGGGCGAAAGTAGTCTCTGTACATGGGGGTATATGTAGTTATATATTTACAAATAGGGGGCAGTATAGTAGAAGTTATATTCTTGTATATAGGGGTACAGTATATAGTTATTATTTCTTATATAGGGTATCAGGGTACTTATTATCGTAGTTTTTTCTTGTACATAGGAGGCAGTATATATAGTAATTATATTTTGTACATAGGGGGCAGTATTATAAGTAGTTACATTCCTGTACAGGGGCAGTATTATAGTAGTTTATTCTTGTATATTGGGGACAGTATTGATGTAGTTATATTCTTGTGATATCGGAGGCAGTATTATAGTGTTATATTCTTGTACATAGGCAGGCCAGTATTATATAGTTTAGATTCTGTTACATAGGGGGCAGTATATAGTTTTAGTTTAACATTCCTTACATAGGGGGCAGTTATATATAGAGTTCTATTCTTGTTATAGGGGAACAGTATTAGTAGTGTGATTCTTGCTGTTATAGGGGCAGCTATATTCGTAGTTATCCTTGACCATAGGAGTGGCAGTAGTTTATAGTAGTTTAATTCTTGTAATAGGGGGCAGTATGATAGTAGTTACATTCCGTACATAGGGGCAGTATTATAGTGTTATATTCTTGTACATAGGGTGCAGTTATTATAGTAGTTATATTCTTGTATATAGGGGACATATATAGTAGTTACTTAATCCCTGTAACCTAGGGGGGGCAGTATTAATAAGTTTATATTCTTGTATACATGGGACTGTATTATCGTATTATATTCTTGTACATAGGGGGCATTGGCATCAATTATAGTAGTTATTTCTCGTACATAGGGGGCAGTCATTATAGTAGTATATTCTTGGACTAGGGGGCAGTATTATATGTAAGTTTCTATTCTTGTACATAGGTTGCAGAATTATAGTATTTGGTATTATGTATATAGGGCCGGCAGTATGAGAGTAGTGTATTCTGGTAAATAGGGGGAGAGTATAGAGTTAGTTCATTCTGTACAATGAGGTTGCAGAATTATAGTATTTTATTCTTGTATATAGGGGGGCCAGTACTAAGTAGTGATATTCTTGACCATAGGGGGCGTATATAGTAGTTCTCTATGTCTTGTACTGGAAGGGCAGTATTATAGTAGTTATATCCGTACATAGGGGGTATATATAGGTAGTTATATTCTTACATAGGGGCACAGTATTATAGTATTAATTATCGCGCACAATAGGGAGCAGGTAAGTCTAGTAGTTAGGTATATTCTTGTACATAGGAGTGGCAGTATATAATAGTAGTTATTTCTGTACATAGGGGCACCTATTAGCTAGTTAATTTTGTACATAGGGGGTTTATTATATGTAGTTATATTTGTACATAGGGGTCAGTACTAGTATTCGTAGTTATTTCTTGTACACAGGGGGCAGTATTATAGTATTTATTCTTGTACATACGGGGCAGTATTATAGTATTTATTCTTTGTACAGAGATAGTATTATAATATTATATCTTTGTACATAGGGGATATTATTATAGTAGTTAATCTCTGTACATAGGTGGCAGTATTATAGTGGGGTTATATTCTTGTAACATAGAGCAGGATTACTAGTTAGTTATTTTCTGTATGGAGTACTATTGGCGGCTAAGTATAGTCAGTGTAGATTATACGTAAGGTGCATATTATATAGATACTTGTTAACATAGGAGGAAGTATATAGTCGTTATTTTTTGTTATTAGGGGGCTGTATTATACTAGTTATATTCTTTAACATAGGGGCAGTATTATAGGTTATTTCTTGTCATAGGGGTCATGGGTTATAGCCGGGGGGGGGGGGGCTATGTGTGAACATGTTGCATGTGTGTATTTGTGATGTGTGTATGCTATGGGGCATATTTACTTACCCGGTCCATTCGCGATCCAGTGGCGCGTTCTCTGCGGAGGATTCGGGTCCAGCCGGGATTCACTAAGGCAGTTCCTCCGACTTCCACCAGGTGTCGCTGCTACGCTGAGGTTCATCAGATTGCACTGAACTTCACCGTCCTCCGCTGGGTGCAGGTAAGCGCGTGTCAAGCGACACTTTATTTTTTAAATGCGGCGGTTTTTCCGAATCCGTCAGGTTATTTTACGGCCACGCCCCCCGATTTCCGTCACGTGCATGCCGGCGCCGATGCGCCACAATCCGATTGCGTGTGCCAAAATCCTGGGGCGATTCAGGGAGAATCGGCGCAAATCGGAATTATTCAGTTAATACGTCGGGAAAACGTATATGTGTGTATAGACTGTATGTATATTTTTACGAGGTAAGGGGGCCTTATTCAGAAGTTTGCTATGGGGCCCTACCTCTCCTAGTAACGCCACTGTACAACATGTGACTGAATGCAGATGGAGGGAAGTTGTACTGTGCAGCCATTAGAACTAGTAGTGATCATGTAATGATTAATTCTATCCCTGTAATCTGGGGGGAAGCCTCCCCTTAGCATGATTGAAAAAAAAAAGAACAATTCTAGGAAATTTCCATGAAAAGCGCAGCGGCGGGGGATGGTGAAGGTATCTATAAGATCAGACATAATTGACTTAGGACCTTGGAGTCACACGCTGCATATATATACTGTATATATACTTAATAACTGCTCCCCCCCCCCTCCCTGGCCCCTCAGGGGGATCCACATTGTTACTTATTCATTTTTCCATTAACTATTCAGATGTTGCAGGATACAATGTAACACTAAGCAGCTTCTCCTCACGTCTTCCAGACGTTCATTATTCATGGTGGAGCGTCCTGGAGGAGTCACTGGAGCAGCAATGTGTACAGGGTCCATGGGCAACTAAGGGTCCGCACTCATAGACTATGATACTGAGCGGCAGAGGCCATGGAGAAGTGTGCAGGGTAGGCCCCTTCTTCATCCACCGATGACCCAGAGAAGTGACCTCCACAGCCACAGGGAATGAGGCTGCACATCCTCGTATTGTTAGCAGAACCTTCTAACATTATGTCATCGTATGATTTATCTTAAACCAGAATTTTGCAAAATGAAGTTCACCAATTTACCTTACTTGCCCAGGCCAAATTATTTAAATACAAGGTATGGACAGCTACCCCAACTTTTATCTTACAGGCAAGAAAGCTTGACCCCAGCTTTGCATGGAATCTAAAAGAGATAAGAGATAAAGGGGAGCTCCTGATATACAGATCATACAGCCACCACTAGGGGAGCTCCTGATATACAGATTATACAGCCACCACCAGGGGGAGCTCACTACATACAGATTATACAGCCACCACTAGGGGGAGCTCACTACATACAGATTATACAGCCACCACTAGGAGGAGCTCACTACATACAGATTATACAGCCACCACTAGGGTGAGCTCACTACATACAGATTATACAGCCACCACTAGGGGGAGATCACTACATACAGATTATACAGCCACCACTAGGGGGAGCTCACTACATACAGATTATACAGCCACCACTAGGCGGACTATCAAATACAGCAGCCACAACTAGGGGGAGATCACTACATACAGTATTATACAGGCACCAAAGGAGAAGCTCACCCATACAGCATTATACAACCACCACTAGGGGAAGCTCACTACATACAGATTATACAGCCACCACTAGGGGAAGCTCACTACATACAGATTCTCAGCCACCACTAGGGGAAGCTCACTACATCAGATTATACAGCACACTAGGGGGATCCTACATACATTATACAGTCACCTCTAGGGGGAGTCTCCTCACTACATACAGATTATACAGCCCCACTAGGGGGAGATCACTACATACAGGTATATACATCCAACACTAGGGGGAGCTCAATAATACAAATTATACAGCCACACACTAGGGGGAGCTCACTACATACAGAATATATAGCACCACATGAGAGCTTACTTTATACAGATTATACAGTTACCACTAGGGGACCTACTCAAATACAGCAGCCACCACTAGGGGAGATCACTAACATACAGATTATACAGGCACCACAGGAGGAGCTCACATACAAGATTTATACAGCCACCACTAGGGGGAGCTCCTCACATACAGATTATACACCACCACTAGGGGAGCTCACTACATACAGATTATACAGTCACAACTAGGGGGAGCTCACTACATACAGATTATACAGTCACCACTAGGGGGACTCACTACATACAGTTTTACAGCGACCACCAGGAGCAGGTCACTACTACAATTATACAGCCACCACTAGCGGAGGTCGCTACATACAGATTATTCAGCCACCACACTAGTGGGAGCTCACTACATATAGATATAAGCCACAACTAGGGGAGCTCTCTACATACAGATATCACACCACACTAGGGGGAGCTCACTACATACAGATTATACAGCCAACACTAGGGGGAGCTCAGTACATACAGATTAAACACCACCCACTAGGGGGAGCTCCTCACTACATACAGATTAACAGCCACAATAAGGGGAGATCACGACTACATGCAGATTATTCAGCCACCACTAGGGGGAGTCTCCTCATATACAGATATACACCACCACTAGAGGCTAGAGGAGCTCCTCACATAATATTATACAGCACACACAAGGGGGGTGCTCCTACATAGTTAGTATATACTACATACAAATAGTAGAGAAGGAGTGTTTTATACACCTCCTATTCACTTAAAGAAGTTACAATCTGGAATATAAATCCATATGTCTCGTCCTGCTGATACTAACAACATATACAAAGTGTTATTACACACTCTCTCCAGGGCAATACACAACACTGGCTGCAGAAAGCACAGAGCACAAGCAGTGTGAGGCCTGATTACACTCTCTCCAGGGACAATACATAACACGGCTGCAGAGAGCACAGCAGTGTGAGGTCTGATACCATCTACTCTTGGGACAATAACTAACAGTCTACATGGTCGCACTTGTGACAGGATCCCTTAAGATCAGTACCATGCAAATCTAACAGAAGCATGGATGATTTTCCGGCACAGCCTCATAAGTGCTGCTAATTTAATAACTGACAAGGGAGCCAGGCCTCGTCTCAGTACAATACCGCCCCGATGAGGGAGCCGAGCATCGGGAGCCCGAGACGGCGGAGACAAAAGTGATAAACAGATCGTGCTCCGTATTTATTTGTATTAAATCTAATTGTTGACGTTCAGAAATCACTTGGGAGCCCCCGTGGGAGAAGGCGCGGTGAACCGATGGCGATGCGCTCGAGCCTCTGTCCCTCCCGCCGCCTGGAGAAGCCTCTCGAAATGAAAATGTTAGCGGTAAAATGATCAGCAACAACAAGCGTCTAAAAGGAGACGCTCTTCATTCTAAAGTCCGTCACTCCACACTCCAGCGGCCCCCCGATGCCTCAGCCAGGGTCTCGTTACATACATCACCAAGCCATCAGCCGGCTAATACCAGCAGAAAGGTCATGTTATTATATTTCTTAATTATAAGTTCACACAGCTAATTACACTTATCCACTATTAAAGATTATACGCCTTCAGACGACTTTGAGATATATTTTTCTATGTGCAAGAACACAATCCTATGAAATGTTGTATTTCGTATTTATGGATTATACTTTGTTCTTTTCAGATATGTTTTTGATTAATATTTGTGTTTTAATTAACAGTTTGGATTCAGTAATTGGAACCTTCAGACAACTTTGAGAAAAGATTTTCTTTAGCTGCATATAAAGCTGTCAGCACAGTATAAACAGGTTATATCTAGTGTATCTCTAATCTGTCCCCAATGCACCCAAACATTTATACAATTTCCCCGTTCCCCAAATCTGAGGCCCTCTGAAGCTGCACTGATGAGCAAAGTTACAGTGTGCTCATTTAGGATTAATGTGAAGCCATAATAGGATACATGGTGCAAGCACATGAGAGAGAAAAACTATGTCTCTCCTCGTGGGATAGTAGGACTGTGAAAAATGTATTTTTTATTGGCGGATATGTATTCTCTGGAAATGTTCTCTCACACTGCTGTGCTCTGAGATCTCTAAATCAAATAGATCAACAGCCCCTCCCCTTGGCTCGAGTAAGCTGTGTTAGACAGCACAGCAAACATCCAGTTCAGAAGCAAGGGGCTGTAGATTAATTCAATCCAGAGAGCTCAGAGCACAGCAGTGTGAGGACACTTCTCTGTATTCTTTGCATATGAAGATGCCATCAGTAATATTTGAATATAAAATAGAAGCATGTTACATACATCTACATAGTTCTCCAGTACTATGAAATGGACCCAGGTCCTTAAATGATATAAATTCAGGTCCTGCAGTCTACCATCGTTTCATTTGTCGCACCTCATTAACAGTCCTCTGTTATCCAGCATGTTGGCGCTGTCTGAGACGAGTGTTCAACTCGCCTCATGCAGGTGGTCCCTGTTCACATCACTCAGACTGTTCCACATGTTTACATTGTTAATAGTAAAACTGTTTACTGCTTAATTGATCCCCCTTAAAGGTGTTTTTGGAAATCCTATGGGGACCTGGCAGAGGCTAAACATAAAATAACCATTTAAAAAATTAAGCATTCTACCTCTCAATGTCTCACCCCGTGTTGTATTTCTTTTTACCAAACTCCAACTTAAGGAGTTCTCTTTAGGAGACCTGTCATCAGGTTTACCCCCCCTAAACACTTGCCCCTTAGGAAAGGGAGAAATGTCCTCCTCGATTTCCCCTCTTTATGCAAAATCTCACCTGTTTACCTAGTAACAATCTCCCCCAAAGTCAGAACAAAAAGTGATCTTCTCATCTCATTTCATAAGATAAGTCAGTTTAGTGGTTGCAGGGGGTAGTGGCATTTGAGACGCATCTTTGTTCTTTAACACCGAGAAACAACATTATGGGGCGTATGTTTAAGGGTCCGCGGCCGCACTTTTCCATTTTTTCACATTTGCAAGCTGTGACAGGTGTTTAGCAGGGGACTGTGTTGGGGGGACTGTTTGCAGGGAACGCGTCAGGACAGGTAGTCAATGTGGCACACTACTCACCATCCCGCCACGATCCCTGAGGTGGGTGTCCAATGAGGATTCAGAGCGGCCGCGATTCACTAAGATAGTTGGGCAAATTTGCTTACACCGTCCTGTCGCGATCCAGCGGCGCGTTTCCGCCCGAGGATTCGGGTCTTCCTGCGATTCCCTGAGGTAGTGCACCCGATGTCCACCAGGTGTCTCTGCTGCGCTGAGGTCCGCCAGAGTTCCCGAGTCACCAACCATCCTGGGTGCATGTTAAGCCGTGTCAAGTGACAACCTGTTTTTTAAATACCGCAGTGTTCCAGAATCCAACGGGTTTTTCCGACGGCCACAAGCACCCCTCCATTTCCGGTCCATGCATGGCTGCCAATGCGCCACAATCCGATCAACGTGCACCAAAACCCTGGCAATTCAGGGGGCCAACCACCCGCCCCTCAGATTTGTTTCACGTGAAAGACGCCTACCGATGTGCCAAAATCCATCGACTGCAACAAAAAACCCTTCTAAGTGCGGCACACATGGGAAATCATCGGATATTCCGAAATAGTGCGGTCCATGGACCCTTAGTAAATGAGCCTCAATGTGCCCATAGTTTCATATTAAGATAGAGATTTCATTCATTTCGGTTTCTAAAGTTTGTGTAGTTAGAGATATAGTAGGAAATGAACTGCCTGTGGGATGAGAAGCGTCATATTTGCCTGACCTTTGGTAGAGATTTTCTTAAGGGTATAGTGTAAAATTTCACATATAAAATGAAATTCTAAAAAGGATATTGCATCCCTAGAGCGGGTAACCCTAATTTACATCAGACTCAAGTTTCAGAATAAGAATAAATCAGATAAGAATTGATTTCAATCCTTTGAGCAAAACGTTCTGTTCTGTGCTCATATATACAGAATAGGAGTAGTATTACTGTGCTGGGTCCATATACAAGGATAGGGTGTAGTAGTACTGTGCTGTCTCTATATACAGGATAGGGGAGTAGTACTGTGCTGTGCCCATATATACAGGATAGGAGTAGTATACTGTGCTGTGCTCATATATACAGGATAGGATTATAGTACTGTGCTGTCTCTTATATACAGGATGGGTAGTTAGTACGTGCTGTGCACATATAACACGATAGGAGTAGTAGTACTGTGCTGTCTCTATATATACAGGATAGGGGTTGTAGTACTGTGCTGTGCTCATATATACAGGATAGGAGTAGTAGTACGGTATGCAGTACCCATATATACAGGATAGGAGTAGTATACTGTGCTCATATATACAGAATAGGAGTAGTAGTACTGTGTTGTGTCTATACATACAGAATAGGAGTAGTAGTACTGTGCTGGGCCATATAATTAGAATAGGAGTAGTATACTGTGCGTGCCATATATACAGGATAGGAGTAGTAGTAACTGTGCTGTGACCATATATTAGGATAGGAGAAGTAGTACTGTGCTGTGCTCATATATAACAGGATAGGAGTAGTAGTACTGTGCTGTGCTCATATATAAGGATGAGGAGTAGTAGTACTGTGCTGGGTCCAATATACAGAATAGAGTAGCTAGCTGTGCTGTACCCATGTATACAGGATAGGGGAGTAGTACTGTGCTGGGTCCATATATACAGAATTGGAGTAGCTAGCTGTGCTGCTCTGGATTTTCTACTTTTTATACACACATGTGACAAGTAATGTATCTGAGACCATTCTTTAGTGCTGATTAGTGACGGTGGCGTTCTTCTATATGTCTGCATTGCTATATAATCTTCATAAACAGAGTATGTGCGGTGATATATGGAGAGGGGATGCGTGTAACAGCAGCCACAGACGGTAATTAGCTCTAAATGGCTTTTGTCTTATGTAAAGCATGCAATGGTTTTCTTTCTCAGCGGAGGACTCTCTTGTTTTCTACTTCTCTGAAGACACAAATAGCGCAGCCACGCGAGGCGCAACAAGATTAAATTACAAACGACCAATAACATTCACCGCGTTTGTACCTGATGAAGACGAAGTGAGGACGAAGAGATGAAGATCAAAAACCTCACTGCAGAATATCATATCCCAACCCCCGATGTATCAATATGTGATCCCATCAGTCTATCACTACTGTATATAATCCAACTGTAGACTACTGTCTGCAATGTATCTCTCTTATTACAAACCCATATAAGACTGATGGCCGTATTATAGAGGTTTTATTTTTGTACATATAGGGGGCATGATAGTAGTCTACTTGCAAGGGGTATTATAGTTATCGTGTACACAAGGGGGAAGTTATCTATAGTAGTAGATTCTAAAGGTATTTGTAGTAATCTTACAGGTGGGCATTATTATAGTAGTTATATTCTTGTAACATAGGGGACAGTATATAGTAGTTAATTCTTGTAATAGGGGTATTATATATCGTAGTATATCTGACATAGGGGGCAGTATTATATAGTTATTTCTTGTACATAGGGGGCAGTATTGATAAGTTTATTCTTGTAATAGGGGACAGTATTTAGAGTTATATTGTTGGAGTATTATATATCTTTCGGGGCAGTATTATAGTAATGGTCTTATTTCTTGTAATAGGGGGCATTATTAGTAGTTATATTTTGTACATAGGGGGACAGTATTATAGTCAAGTTATATTCTGTAAGATAGGGGGCAGTATTATAGTAGTTATATATTCTGGTACATAGGGGCCGATGTTCCTCTGTAATGGGCAGTATAAGTAGTTATATTACTTTACAATAGGGGGCAGTATAGAGAAGTTAATTCTTGATATAGGGTACAGTATATAGTAGTTATTTCTTAGTAGGTATCAGGGTATATATGTAGTTATTTCTTGTAACATAGGAGGCAGTTATAAGTATAGATTATATTACTTGTACATAGGGGGCAGGTATTATAAGTAGTTACACTTACTGTACAAGGGGCAGTATTATAGTAGTTCATATTCTTGTATATTAGGGGACAGTATATGTAGTTATATTCTTGTTGATAGGAGGACAGTATTATGTAGTTATATTCTGTACATAGGCAGGCAGTATTATATAGTTTTAAGATTCTGTTTTACATAGGGGGCAGTATATAGTTTAGTTTAAATTCCTTACATAGGGGGCAGATTATATATAGAGTTTATGTCTTGTATAGGGGAGCAGTATTAGTAGTCGTGAGCTTTTCTTGTATATAGGGGACAGCTATTATTCTAGTAGTTATCTTGTACCATAGGAGTGGCAGTATATTATAGTAGTTTTAATTCTTGTAATAGGGGGCAGTAGTATAGTAGTTACTTCCTGTACATAGGGGCGTATTATAGTAGTTATATTCTTGTACATAGAGGTGCAGTATATAGTAGTTATATTCTTGTATATAGGGGACAGTATATAGTAGTTATAAAATTTCCTGTAACCTAGGGGGGGGCAGTCATTATATTAAGTTTATATTCTTGTATACATGGACTGTATTATCGTAGTTATATTCTTGTAACATAGGGGGACAGGCGTCACTTATGAGTAGTTTTTCTCGTACATAGGGGGCAGTCATTATAGTAAGTATTTTTGTGACCTAGGGGGCAGTATTATATGTAGTTCTATTCTTGTAATAGGTTGCAGAATCTAAGTATTTGTATTTGATATAGGGCGGCAGAGTAGGTGAGAGTAGTATATTACTGGTAAATAGGGAGAAGTCAGTATTAGGATTATTTATTACCTGTACAAGAGTTGCACGAATTATAGTATTTTATTCTTGATATGGGGGCAGTACTATAGTAGTGATATATTTGACATAGGGGGCAGTATTATAGTAGTTTTCTATTCTTGTACATGGGGGTCAGATTATAGTAGTTATACTCCGTACATAGGGGGTATATATAGTAGTTATATTCTTTACATAGGGGCAAGTATTATAGTAGTTATATTCGGCTACAATAGGGAGCAGTATTATAGTAGTATATTCTTGTACATAGGATGTGGCAGTAAGTATAAATAGTAGTTATGTTCTGTACATAGGGGCAGCTATTAGCTAGTTTATTTTGTACATAGGGGGTATTATAGTAGTTATATTCCTGTACATAGGGGTCAGTACTATATATCGTGTTTTTCTATGTACACAGGGGGCAGTATTATAGTAGTTTAATTACTTGTACATAGGGGCAGTATTTAGTAGTTATATATCTTTGTACAAGATAGTATTATAATTTATATTCTTTGTACATAGGGGATTTTTATAGTATTAATTCTGTACATAGGTGGCAGTATTATAGTGGGTTATATTCTTGTAACATAGTAGGCAGATTACTAGTTAGATTATTTTCTCTAAGGGAGTACTATTGGCGGCAATGTACTATGCAGTAGTAGATTATATCGTAATAGGTGCAGTATTAGTAATTCTTGTACATAGGAGGACAGTATATAGTCGTTATTTTCTTGTTATATAGGGGGCTGTATTATACTAGTTATATTCTTTTAACATAGGGGCAGTATTATAGGTTATTTCTTGTCATAGGGGTCATGGGTTATAGCCGACTAGGAGGAGCTCACTACATACAGATTATACAGCCACCACTAGGGGAAGCTCACTACATACAGATTATACAGCCACCACTAGGGGGAGCTCACTACATCCAGATTTAACAAAACAGCCACCACTAGGGGAAATCACTACATACAGATTACATCCACCTCTAGGGGAGCTCCTCACTACATACAGATTATACACAGCCACCACTAGGGGGAGATCACTACATACAGGTATACATCCAACACTAGGGGAGCTCAATACATACAGATTATACAGCCACCCACTAGGGGAGCTCTACTACATACAGAATATATAGCACCACACTAGGGGGAGCTTACTTTATACAGATTATACAGTTACCACTAGGGGGACCTACTCAAATACAGCAGCCACCACTAGGGGAGATCATACATACAGATTATACAGGCACCACAAGAGGAGCTCACTACATACAGATTATACAGCCCACCATAGGGGGAGCTCCTCACATACAGATTATACACCACACTAGGGGAGCTCACTACATACAGATTATACAGTCACAACTAGGGGGAGCTCACTACATACAGATTATACAGTCACCACTAGGGGGAGCTCACTACTACAGATTTTACAGCGACCACAGGAGCAGGTCACTACATACAGATTATACAGCCACCACTAGCGGGAGGTCGCTACATACAGATTATTCAGCCACCACTAGTGGGAGCTCACTACATATAGATTATAAACCACTAGGGGAGCTCTGCACTACAGATTATACACCACACTAGGGGGAGCTCACTACATACAGATTACAGCAACACTAGGGGAGAGCAGTACATACAGATTAAACACGATCCATATTTGACAGACTGTGACCACCACCCCCAATTTCCCCCATGTGTTTGGAACTGCAGTGCCTCTACATTCAGAACCATATTTGGTGACTAACCTTCTCTGTTTGTATTGCTTATCTTTTCTCTGCGTTTGCACTTTGACTCAAAAAGGGAACATTGAACATTGTCTCCTACCCTTGGGTGGGCTGGGCAATTAGGGAAGGAACATGGAAAGTGAATTTAGTCCCACTTTAGGGCCCACTTTCTCTGTCTGTCTTTCCCTGATCCTAGATCACATTCTACTTTGTAATAGATTTTAACACCAGGTCCTCACAATTTGTAAGATTCCGTTCACTAAACAACACTGCAAGAAATAGCACTGCAGAAGCATCAAATACTATAGTGCTCCACAAAATACTTCCCCAGCTGCACCAAATAATGCAGCCTTTAACAAAATACACCCAGGAAAACACCTTTCCAAATGCAACAGATGCCATAACAGTAACAAAATACCCCCACGAAACATATCATAGTCCTGCAGTAGATTCAAAACCTGAGGCTCACAAAAAGCATTTAAATCAACAATGAGAAGCAGGAAAACAGGCTAGAAGCTTTAACCACCAAAGCTCAGCACAAAATAGCCTCCAGAAATAGCAAATACTACAATGTTGCAAATTATCCATCCCTAGGTACACAAAATCTTGCAACAAAATACTACCCAAGTTTCACTTACCACCAAACCCTAAATACTTCCACAAAAGTTCCAAAACATCCCACACATCTCCCACACATCCATTTCCAACATAGTAACTACCACAGCACCGTGCAAATATATCCATACAGTTTTCAACGGCTCACACAGACAACAGGAAGGTACTTGGGAGTACCCGGGAGGAAAGTCTCTATGGGAAGAGTCCGGAGGGAGGGTCGTGGACCAGTGGAACCTCTGGACCACCGCAAGAGATGGTATGGGCCCGCAGTGGCAGCCAAGGTAAAGGATTTGTAGGAAAGTCCGAACCTGAAATGAGAGCAGGAACACAGAGGAACACACGGTAATGCTGGCACAGACTGGACACACCCATGGACTGGAACCCTGGGAAGCACAGCAGGAAGCAGGAGGCTAAATGAAGACTTGACACAGGATGGCAGGGCACACAGAGGCCTCTGGAAACGCTGGAAGACAGGGAACCGCTGTGGGTAGCGAGGTGTGGAAAAACTTGGACGTCACATAGAATTGCTGAAAACAATGCTGAAGATCCGGCCAGGAAGGAAGGGAGTGCCGGATTATAAAGGGTGAGCGGATTAGCAGGAGCCAATCAGGAGGACGCTGGCCCTTTAAATCATGAGAAGTCCGCGGTGCGCACTACCTACGCAGCGGGAGCACAGGGACTGAGGGAAGGAGGCATGCGGCCTAGACGCCGGGCCCCGACGCACAGACAGGAGCCAGTAGAGGTAAGTGTGGGCAGGGGGACGGGGACCGGCAGACAGCGGAGCACAGGGCGCTCGCGATCCACGACATGGATGCGACAGCAACCCGTGACAGTGTCAAATACCTTATTGCTGCCAAAAATACCTTGATTCCAAACATAACAGCATTTCACAAAATACCTCCCTAAGACCTCCAAGTACTGCAGAGCTGTACAAAAACCTGCCAGATGCATAAATACGGAGCGATTACCAAATACCTCAGTGAAAGACACAAATATTGCACTGCACAGAAACCTCCCCAGAGTGCAAACTCTTACACCAACGCACAAATGACCACCACAGATGCACTGGAAGTCATTGCTTTGCGGTCTAATCTGGAGGATAGAGTTCGGGCAATCTGGCCGGATTATCCCGGCTTCTTCGGATTAGTCCATTGCCTACAACTTACCATGCTCAAATCAAAAGTAGAATAAGAGAAAACCGCTGCCTGAATCCATTATTAAGGAAGACTATTTCCATAGAACATATGAAGCTTCCTCCTTCCTGTAGATATTCTCTTTATCCGCCTGAATAAATTAGCTGAAGTATTTGTTCTATTCATCAATAACCTTAATATAGAAAGACGTTCAGTACATTTGGCTTCATAGACGAGTAAAAGCTGCTTTTTCTTCTTGAGGGTTTTCATCCAGGATCGGAGCTAATTACCACATTCCCGATTCCCCTCCCCGCATATTTTCTGTAAAAAGCTCTTCGAAGCATTTCCGCGTAACCTTTTCCTGGCATGGAATCATTAATTATATTTTTAATCATCATCTTGAGGTTAATTGCATTTTTTGTCTTGAAGTACCCAACCACATCAATAATGACCCCAATTTTCTGGTCTCGTACAGCGCCCCCCTCCCACCGGCTGCCACTCGTAGACCTGCTGGAGGGTGGAAAATACTCGATCAATAATTCAAGCTGGAAGCTTTTACATTATCTGTTACCCTGTTATTAAAACGGCAGCTGGAAGAGCCGAGTCACAGAGAAAACAAGGCGAAGCAATCCAACCGTAGATCGCAAAATATAGAATTAAAACATTACCACCGGTCCGAGCTGGATATTGGGGGCTCATCCGGATGGAGACGTTAGGCAGCACTGGAATATATTAGGAGGGCTTTGCCTTGTGATATAATAAAATATTTAATCTTTTTCAATTCTTGACCGTTTTTACCTGGGATTGAGATTGTGTGAGATTTTATCGGATCATAATTACTTGCACTGAGCTTCAGGGAGAGAGAGAGGGCTCAGAAAACATGGCCGACTGTTACTCCGAATATGTGCATGACGGATCTCTATCCCTCAGTTTAAATCATATAATAACATGTCAAACTTGTTACAATGTGATATTTATTTAAATATCTAAGAACCTTGGTTTCACTTTGATTACATTTAGTTTTTTTTTGTTTTGCCTCTTGGTTAAAGAAAATCTACCACTTATTTCCCTCTACAAAGCGGTGGTGGAGTATCGACATAACAGAATTACCTTAACATTGTTGATCAGCAGGATCTTCACTTAAAACTTTATGTTATCTTATGTAATTGAGGCAGAAGTGCCCTGGGGGAGTAACCCTCTGGTCTCTGGATTCATACCAACAGCACATCAATTTTCTTTCCGCTCTCTCTGTTGCTGTCCCTAGTAGATCAAGTCATCCAACACAAGACAGTTAGGGGAGCATAACGCAAGAATTTAGACGGGAAGGCGATATCACGGGTAGAAGTGCTGCGAGGGGTTCTCCAGAGCCCAGAGCAAGTCAGAGCCCAGCTGGCTTCTAGTAATCTCCCCCCCCCCCCAAGGACATCTTCTTCACCTTTGACTCCTCTGGTGCTTCCTTAGTAGATGACATCATCCAACACAGTGAGTGAGGGGCGCATGCGCAAGAGTGTTAGAGAGCTGGGTGACATCACAGGTAGAAGCTCTGCAATGGGTGTGAAGCCAGAGACAAGAGGGGCTCCAGTAATGCCCCCCCCCCCCAAGCCTGTTTACTTGCCTTCCGCCTCCTCCATCGCTGCTTCTAGTAGATGACATTACTCAACACAGAGAGTGAGGGACGCATGCGCAAGACGTTTAGAGAGCTGGGTGACATCACAGGTAGAGCATGTGAGGGGTGTAAAGCCAAAGCCCAGAGGGCTCCAGTAACACCCCCATCCCTTGCATGTTTACTTCACCTTCAGCCTTTTCTGGCGCTGCCCCTAGTAGATGACGTCACCCAACACAAACTCACGTAGCAGTGTGCACCAAACATCAGCGTCAGAGAGAGTGAGGGTGTCAATGTTCACCTCTGCAAAGCAGCGTGTGTAGAAGTGAAATTAAGAAGAAGATTTCCTTTAAGTGATCTAGCAGGGAACATAACATGTAGCCCCTTAGTGAGTGATTGAAATCCATATTAGGGAACCCACAGCAGCTGAAGTGTACATCCTTTTTAAGCATAGAGCACATGGGATCCTCCGGCCTGTAGCTGAATCAAACTACAATCACTCAGATGACATCATCCACAATGGGGTACATTTACTACCGTACGTTGCGTCTGGCGATCTGGAATGTCCGACGAGGATTCGGAGCTGCCGCGATTCGCTAAGCATCACGCCCGATTTCTTGAATGTGATGCTTCCTGCTCGTCTGCGGAGTTCACCTTTTCTTCCGGTGCATTGTGAGTGCTGATCTTGCGACACAATTTGAATTCTAATTCCACGGTTTGTCCGAATCAGTCGGGTTGTCCGACGGCAAGCTTCCCCATTTGTGTCGATGAAAGCCGGCGCGATGCGCTACGATCCGATCGCGTGCGACACAACTCCCTGTGCGATTCAGCGCAGAACAGAATAGTCGGTAAACCCGACAGAGTTGCGGTCCAGGGACCCTTAAAGTGGCCCCAATTACTCAGATGACATCACTACACAATCACTCAGATGACCTCACTACAAATAACCAGATGATCACTACACAACCTCAGATGACCTCACTACACAATCAATCAGATGCATCGTATAATGACATCACTATCCAATCCCTAGGATGATGTCATTACATCACAATTAATGGAGTATATATGATACTGGTCTGTAACCAGACCACCACTCCCATCCCCTTAAATGTCAGCTCTTTGATATAGTTTCCTTTTGTATAACGGTTCACACACATGTGGTACCTGAATGGCGGCCATATTGGTTGTCACCCAGTGTTTCCAGAAGGAGATATAACTGCGGTGGCAGCAGGAGAAGATCTCCGGAACATGTTTATTCCCCCTAATCCTTTGAGCTGCTGATCCTGTGTTTCTCCACACTCGCCCCTGAAGAGTCGTTTACAAAGCTGAATAGAATTAGCAGCCATTGATTGACGCTAACGATCCGGCGTAGGAAGGGGCACACGCCTCAGAAACAACTCCATTCTCCGGTGTGTTCACTCGATATTGTTAGGGGTAATTATCCGTGATTCTGTTTGGAGAGCAGGTGATTGCGCTTCCTGCAGACATATCCATATGAAAGAGGCTCGTAGGTGTGCACCGCAGCCACAATGTATTCTGTGAGATGTGGTCCAATATCCAGCTCATCCCTACAAATAGGGAGTCAGGTTTTGTCATTCTACAGATTTGACGAAACTTTTATAAGAACCTAAACTGTTAACACGTTGACCAGTTTGTAAATACTGAGTCACATACATCCAACCATGACATGACTTGTGTTCTGCAGTTTACCTCTGAGCTCTATTTAAGTGTCTCAAGGGTGGAGACAGGAGACCAGCGGATATAATGGGCTCATTTACTAAGGGTCCGCGGAGCGCATTTTCGCCGGGTTTCCGTTTGCGCTGAATGGCGCCGATTTCCGTTTTGGTGAATGGCGCCAGAATTTTGGTGCACGCGATCGATTTTGGCGCATTGGTGCCGGCTTGCACACAACAGAAATGGGGGGAGGGGGGCGTGGTTGTCGAACACCCGCCGGATTTTGAAAACCGCGGAATTTAACATTTAAAATTGTGTCCCAAGACACGCACTCACATGACCAGGAAGAAGGGGACTCTGGCGGATTGGCGCAGAAGCGACACATGCAGGAAGTTGGACGGACGACTAGTGAATCGCAGCAGACCCGAATCCTTGTCGGACAAACGCACTGCGGGATCGTGACAGGGCGGGTAAGTAAATCGCCTCAATGGGGGTCATTTACTAAGGGTCCGAATCACGTTTTTTCCGTCGGGTACCCTAATTTACCGTTTTGCGCTAAATTTCCCTGAATTGCCCGGGTTTTTGGCGCACACGATAGGATTGTGGCGCATCGGCGCCGACATGCACGGGCGGAAAAATGGGGGCGTGGCCGTAAGAAAACCGTCGGATTCGGAAAAACCGCCGGTATTTTTTAAAAAAAGTGCGCTTACCTGCAACAGCAACGGATCGTGAACTCAGTGGACACAAGCAACAGCGATACCTGGTGGACATCGGGCGCACTACCTTATGGAATCGCCGGAAGACCCGAATCCTCCACAGAGAATGTGCCGCGAGCGTGACAGGACCGTGTAAGTAAATCTGCCCCACATGTCTCCCATACACTGCACACAGAAAAGTCAAGAAGAGTCCATAACCGGGGTTCGTTCAAACGTTCAGGTTTGATGTCCAAACCTGGAATGGAAGGAAAATAGGAGGAGCAGCTTTTCTCATTATCATCCACACCTTCTTTGGGATTGATAAACTGCATCTGAAAAAAATAACGTGTGAACGTACCCTAACTTGGAAGCATCAGCAGCAGATACCTGCTTTTGGCTAGAGCCCCGAATTTCCCCAGGTCAGCAGATTTCCCCTGCAGTCCTGTAGCCTGTGGGAGAATATACTAACTGGAGGCGCAGGACCTGTGATGATGTTTGTACACATGACCTGCAGGGAAAGAAGTGCACAGAGTGCACCAGTGAGGTGAGGGGAAAACATGATAGGAGCTAAGGTAAGGGGGGGGAACATGGGGGGGCAACTGGGTATGGAGGACGTTTATGGGGGCCTGTGTGAGAACATTACTGGAGGTTGTGTGGGGGACATTACTGGGGGGCTGTGTGAGTGACATTACCGGGGGGCTGTGTGGGTGAAATTTGGGGGGGTGTGGGAGGACATTACTGGGGGGCTGTGTGGTGGAGGACATTACGGGGGGCTGCGTGGAGACATTACTGGGGGAATGTGTGGAGGACATTAACTGGGAATGTGTAGAAGACATTACGGGGGGCTGTGTGGGCACATTACGGGGGCTGTGTGAGAACATTACTCGGGGGCTGTGTGAGAACCTTACTCGGGGGGTGGTGAACATTACTGGGGGGAGGTGTGAGGGACATTACTGGGTGGATGTGCAGGCACATTACTGGGGGGCTTTGTCAGGACATTACTGGGGGCTGTGTGGGGGACATTACTGTGTGGGGGACATTACTGTGGGCTGTGTGAGGACATTTCTGGGGGGGCTGTGTGAGAACATTACTCGGGGGCTGTGTGAGAACATTACTCGGGCTGTGTGAGAACGTTATAGGGGGATGTGTGAGGGACATTACTGGGTGGATGTGCAGGCACAAATTACTGGGGGGCTTTGTCGGGACCATTTCTGGGGTGCTATGTGGGGGACATTACTGGGGGGCTGTGGGGGGACATACTGGGGGCTTTGTGGAGGACATTACCTCTGGGCTGTGTAGGGGACATTACGGGGGGTGATTGGGGGAGCATTACTGCGGGCTGTGTAGGGGACATTACTGGGGGGCTATGTGAGGACATTATGGGGGATGTGTGGGCACATTACTGGTGGGCTGTGTAAGGGACATTACCTGGGGGGATGTGTAAGGACATTAAGGGGGGGGGCTATGTGTGAACATGTTGCATGTGTGTATTTGTGATGTGTGTATGCTAGTGGGCATATTTACTTACCGGTCCATTCGCGATCCAGTGGCGGTTCTCTGCGGAGGATTCGGGTCCAGCCGGATTCACTAAGGCAGTTCCTCCGACTTCCACCAGGTGTCGCTGCTACGCTGAGGTTCATCAGATTGCACTGAACTTCACCGTCCTCGCGGGTGCAGGTAAGCGCGTGTCAAGCGACACTAACATTTTTTAAATGCGGCGGTTTTTCCATCCGGCAGGTATTTTACGGCCACGCCCCCGATTTCCGTACGTGCATGCCGGGCGATGCGCACAATCCGATCGGTGTGCCAAAATCGGGGCGATTCAGGGAGAATCGCGCAAATCGAATTATTCAGTTAATACGTCGGATAGAAAGACGTTAAACGTATATGTGTGTATAGACTGTATGTATATTTTACGAGGTAAGGGGGCCTTATTCAGAATTTGCTATGGGGCCCTACCTCTCCTAGTGAACGCCACTGCATACAAACATGTGAAGAATGCAGATGGAGGAATGTATGTGGCAGCCATTAGAACTAGTAGTGATCATGTAATGATTATTCTATCCTGTATCTGGGGGAAGCCTCCCCTTAGCATGATTGAAAAAAAAAAGAACAATTCTAGGAAATTTCCATGAAAAGCGCAGCGGCGGGGGATGGTGAAGGTATCTATAAGATCAGACATAATTGACTTAGGACCTTGGAGTCACACGCTGCATAATATACTGTATATATACTTAATAACTGCTCCCCCCCCCTCCTGGCCCTCAGGGGGATTCCAACATTGTTACTTATTCATTTTTCCATTAAATATCAGATGTTGCAGGATACAATGTAACACTAAGCCAGCTTCTCCTCACGTCTTCCAGACGTTCATTATATGGGGAGCGTCTGGAGGGAGTCACTGGAGCAGCAATGTGTACAGGGTCCATGGGCAACTAAGGGTCCGCACTCATAGACTATGATACTGAGCGGACAGAGGCCATGGAGAAGTGTGCAGGGTAGGCCCATTCTTCATCCCCATGACCCAGAGAAGTGACTCCACAGCACAGGGAATGAGGCTGCACATCCCGTATTGTTAGCAGAACCTTCTAACATTATGTCATCGGATGATTTATCTTAAACCAGAATTTTGCAAAATGAAGTTCACCAATTTACCTTACTTGCCCAGGCAAATATTAAATACAAGGTATGGACAGATACCCCAACTTTTATCTTACAGGCAAGAAAGCTTGACCCCAGCTTTGCATGGAATCTAAAAGAGATAAGAGATAAAGGGAGCTCCGATATACAGATCAACAGCCCACACTAGGGGAGCTCCTGATATACAGATTATAAGCCACCACCAGGGGGAGCTACTACATAAGATATACAGCCACCACTAGGGGGAGATCACTACATACAGATTATACAGCCACCACCAGGGGGAGCTCACTACAACCGATTATACACCACCACTAGGGGAGCTCACTACATACAGATTATACAGCCACACATAGGGGGAGCTAACTACATAAAGATAATAACAGCCACCACTAGGAGGATCTAGCTACATACCAGATTTTACAGCCACCACTAGGGGGGCTCACTACATACAGATTATACAGTTACCACTAGGCGGACCTAACAAATACAGCAGCCACAACTAGGGGGAGATCACTACATACAGATTATAAAGGCACCACAGGAGAAGCCACTCATAAAGATATACAACCCCCACTAGGGGAAGCTCACTACATACAGATTATACAGCCACCACTAGGGGAAGCTCACTAATACAGATTTCAGCCACCACTAGGGGAAGCTCACTACATACAGATTATACAGCACCACTAGGGGAGATCACTACATACAGATTATACAGTCACCTCTAGGGGGAGCTCCTCACTACATACAGATTATCAGCACCACTAGGGGGAGATCACGTACATACAGGTATACAACAACACTAGGGGAGCTCAATACATACAGATTATACACCACCACTAGGGGGAGCTCACTACATACAGATTATACAGCCACCACTAGGGGGAGCTCCTCACATACAGATTATACAGCTACCACTAGGAGGAGCTCACTACATACAGATTATACACCACCACTAGGAGGAGCTCACTACATACAGATTATACAGCCACCACTAGGGGGAGCTCCTCACATACAGATTATACAGCTACCACTAGGAGGAG
>WNYA01000069.1:130881-162940 GCA_019512145.1 Engystomops pustulosus
GGCAGTATTATAGTAGTACTTCTGTACATAGGGTGAGCATTAGAGGTATTAGTTTTGACTAGGTATAGTCTTGTACATAGGGGGCAGTATTATGTAGTTATATCTGTAATAGGGGCAGTATTTATATAGTTAGATTCTGTACATAGGGGGCAGTATAGATAAGTTATATTCTTGTATACATGGGGCGCAGTATTATAGTAGTATATTCTGTACATAGGGGCATATTTTAGTAGTTATATTCTCGTGTACATAGGGGGCAGTATTATAGTAGTTATATTCTTTGTACATAGGGGGATTTATAGTAGTTTATTCTTGTACATAGGTTGGCAGGAATATGTATATTCTTGTGCATAGGGGGCAGGTATTATAGTAGTTATATTGTACATAGGGGCGTATTATAGTAGTTATTCTGACATAGGGGTCAGATATAGTAGTTTTATTCTTGTATATAGGGGGCAGTATCTATAGTTAGCTTATATTCTTGTACATAGGGGGCAGTATTATAAGTTCTTGTATAGGGGCAGTATTAGTAGTTATATTCTGTACATAGGGGGTATTATTTAGAGTTATATTCTTGTACATAGGGGGCAGTATTATAGTAGTTTATATTCTTGTACATAGGGGCAGTATTATAGTGAGTTATATTCTTGTACTAGGAGGCAGTATTATAGTGTTATTTTCGTTTAAATAGGGGGCAGTAGTATAGTAGGTTATTCTTGTAATGGGGAGGATTCTGATAGTAGTTATATTCTGTACATAGGGGGCAGTATATAGTAGTTATATTCTTGTACAAGGGGGCGTATATAGTAGTTATATTCTTGTACATATGGGGCGAGTATTATAGTAGTTATTATCTTGTACATAGGGCAGGATTATAATAGTATATTCTGTGTACATAGGGGGTATTATTATGTAGTTATATTCTTGTACATAGGGGGCAGTATTAAGTGTTATTTTGTACTAGGGGCAGTATTATAGTAGTTATATGTCTTGTACATATGGGGCAGTATTATAGTAGTATATTCTGTACATAGGGGCAGATTAGATATAGTACGACGTATATGCTTGTACCATAGGAAGGCAGTATTATAGTAGTTATTTCTGTATAGGGGGGCTGTATTTACGTAGTTATATCTTGTACCTAGGGGCAGTATTATAGAGTTATATTCTGTACATAGGGGCAGTGTATATAGTTATATTTCTTGTACTATGGGGGCAGTACTTATAGTAGTTATAATTCTTGAATAGGGCAGCCAGTATATAGATAGTTATAGTCCTTTGTACCTAGGGGGCGTGGATTATAGTGTTATATTCTTGACCTAGGGAGCAGTATTATAGTAGGTATATTTGGTACATAGGTGGCAGCAGTATTAAGTAGTATATTCTTGTACATAGGAGGCAGTATGTATGTAGTATATCTTGTACATAGGGCAGATGATAGTAGTTATTTATTCTTGTACATAGGGAGCAGTATTATAGTAGTTATATTCTTGTACATAGGGGGCAGTATTATAGTAGTTATATTCTTGTACATAGGGGGTATTATTATAGTAGTTATATTCTTGTACATAGGTGGCAGTATTATAGTAATCATACTCTCGTTCAATACAAGATCTTTTTCTTTTGTATTTTCTGTTCTGTCAACTCAAAACCTAAAACTTAGATCCTAATAAGAGTGGCCACTTGTAAGAACATCTCTGGAGTCATTGACATCGTCATAAGACATTTTATTATAAATTGATTTCACATTCAGGAGTAATTGCGGTTCAGCTTGGTTGCCTCCATGTAATTCGGTGGAAACGCTAATTAAACCCTGATTAAAAGAGATTTGGTGACAGGCGGTAACATTTCTTCCTCTCCTGGAGGCGCGGAGCAATGATCAATTGTGTTCCTCTTCATTCTAGTCAACGGTAGAATAGACAATTAAAAGTTCAAGTTCTGAGATTCAAATCAGTTTTATGTAAAAATGGCGAGTAGCAGAAAATGTTGTCATCACCAAATGGAGTAAGGAAATAAAAGCTCGGGTCTATCCGGCGCAGCATTGATGATCATGTTACACCTTCATCTTCTGCACACATCCATAAACCGGAGGTTGCACTACCAGTGCGCTGCTCGGCAATTTCTATCAGCTCCATTAATCTCCAGGAGCGCCGAGGGCCCTAACTGAGGTACCTGGGACCCCTTGTTTTTGTGATCTGTGTGGGTCTTATCACTGAGACCCTCACCAATCAGCAAGTCAGGCCCTATCCTGTGGATAGGGCCTAACTTCGATTCGTGGGAAGACCCCTTTAAATACATCTAACACCAGGATGAAGGACTGTAAGTCAAGTACACTGACATGCTGATGTGTGCCCCCTCTGGCAGGATCTGCTCTTATTTTAGCTCATTATTCCCTTGGGAATAAAAAATTATGCAAATGAGTCTGAGGGGCTACAGTCTCTATTAACACTTAAGTACCCTGGAGCCCCTCAGGCTCATTTGCATACAATTTAAAAGCCCTTTTTTATAAAAAAAAACTAGGTCATCTGAAGCTAAAAGAAGACCAAACTCTGCCAGAGGGGACGCACACCAGTATGTCAGTGTGCTTGGTTTACAATCCGTCATCCTGTTGGTAGATGTCCTTTAAGTGTTTGTGTGTAGAAGGGGGTAAGGCTGAAGTGTATCTGTGTAATAGTGGGTGAGGCTTAAGTGCATCTGTAGTAGTGTGTAAGGATGAAGTGCATTTGTGGGGCGTTCCGGTGCTCAGTCGGACCGTGCGCCACTTCTATCATGCAAAGTCCGAAATTGTGTCGCATGCCCCATGTTAGAGGTGAACGAAAAAAGTGGTTCAGTTTGTCTGGGCAGTTTCCTGAAGAAAGTGCACCAGAAATCCTGGATCTGGCGCCCCCTGCAGGCTACACAGGCAAACTATTATTACTAAAAATGCCCCAATGTGCATAAAGTACACAAAGAGATGGAGCAAACATTAGCGTGACCTATTACCTGTTATAAACATTCTATGTTACATGTCAGCTGTATGTGTATGAATATATATGTGTGTGGATAGATTTATTTACCTACACACGGTCCATGGCGATGTGACATTTTGCCTCAGGCGGCGGATTGGCTTGTTGCAGTCCTGTGTCCGCTCCAGATTAATGAGGCCGGTTGATATATCTCGGCTGTGCCTTGTATGCGTCTCTGCAGTGATGTCCCATTTATTTCCATTACGAAGCCATTAAGATAACAGAAACTATCATTAACGTCAAGTTCTGCCCTAAGAAAGTTTAGAGCGGAGCGTCAGCGCGGTATATTTCATGTCCTATAACTATTACTGAGCGCCTAGGGCTTACTAGACGACATCATCCGCATACAGAGCCTCATGGTGGGGACAGTGGCAGTGGTGGCGCTTGCAGCTGAGGTGTGTAATGAGGTTCAACAGCAGCCAAAGTGTATATTTGTAGAGGTTCTGCAGCAGCTGAGGTATGTATGATGAGGTTCTGTAGCAGGTGAGATTTGTATGATGAGGTTCTGCAGCAGCTGAGGTGTGTATTATGAGGTTCTGCAGCAGCTGAGGTGTGTATTACGAGATTCTGCAGCAGCTGAGGGGTGTAATATGAGGTTTGTCAGCAACTGAGGTGTGTTATGAGGTCGCAGCGCGAGGGTGTATGTATATGGTATAGGCAGCTGAGATGTGTATTTTGAGGTTTCTGCAGCAGCTGAGGTGTTGTATAATGAGATTCTGCAGCAGCTGAGGTGTGTATGATGAGGTCGGCAGATGGCATGTGTATGAGAAAAACTGGATTTCAACAAATTTTGGACCTGTAAAATCTTGAGGCTCAACACAGGCATTAGAAGCAGGAGAAGCTGAAAGAGACAATTAACTTGGTGTTATCAAACAGTCACAACAAGCCAATGCCCGTGGTAATTATGAAACCTCTGACTAGAAGCAATTGGTTTGGTACTTATAACATCATACCAGAGGCAAGCTGGTTTATGGTTAGAGAGACTTGGTGGTTATGGAGAAGATAATTAGGTACTGGCTTGGTGGTTATGGAGCAGTATAATTAGGTACTGGCTTGGTGGTTATGGAGAAGTATAATTAGATACTGACTTGGTGAATATGGAGCAGTATAATTAGATGCTGGTTTGGGGTTATGGATCAGTATAATTAGATGCTGGCTTGGTGGTTGGGCGTATATATGGGGGTACTGGTTGGTGGTTATGGAGCAGTATATGGTACTGCGTGTGGTATTGGAGAGTATAATCGATGGGGCTGGGTGGTTATGGAGCAGTATAATTAGATGCTGGCTTGGTGGTTATGGATCAGTATAATTAGATGCTGGCTGGTGGTATGGCAGTATAATGGGTATGGCTTGGTGGTTATGGAGCAGTATAATTGGGTACTGGCTTGGTGGTTATGGAGCAGTATAATTGGGTACTGGCTTGGTGGTTATGGATCAGTATAATTAGATGCTGCCTTGGTGCTTGTGGTCCAGTCTCTTAAGGAGAGCGGCTTGAAGGGCACAGTCTATCATCTATAATACATAGGTTCTCCCTGACCAGGGCAATAGCCATCAGTAAATTCTATGGAATTCTCAGGAGCTTGGATGGGAACGTCTCACCCAATGGATCTTCCCAGGACGATGGATTATCTGATGTCATTCTCTTGGGGCTTAAATGAACACTTCATTTTTCATACATCAGTGAGTTATTCTTCTTCATGGTCATCGTCTCTTTGGGACAGTTTCCATGCAATAAAGTGGTAAAATGTGAAATAAAAACATGTGATGCTCCTGTCTCTTATCATTATGGGACTGGGCGCCTCTATAGATGCATGTATATGGGAACACCCCCGCCCCTTCCTTTAGAAGTCTTTGAGGAGTTTTATTGGATTTCCCACAGTAATCTTAGAAAGCGGCCCGCTAACATGGCTTGTATCCTCTCCTGTATATAACCCCTCACATGGCTTGTGTCCTCTCCTGTATATAACCCCTCATGGTTGTATACTCTCTGTATATAACCCCTCACATGGCTTGTATCTCTCTCTGATATAACCCCTCACATGGCTTGTATCCTCTCCTATTTGTAACCCCTCACATGGCTTGTATCCTCTCCTGCAAAACCCTTCACATGGCTTGTATCACTCCATATATAACCCCCTCGCATGCTTGTATCCTCCTGTTATAACCCCCTCAAGTGGTTTGTATCCTCTCCTGTATATAACCCCCTCACATGCTTGTATCTCTCTCCTGTATATAACCCCTCAGATGGCTTGTATCTCTCCTGTATTATAACCCCCTCACATGGCTTGTATCCTCCCCTGATATTAACCCTACATGGCTTTATCCTCTCCGTTATATAACCACTCAGTGGCTGTGTCCTCTCTGTATATACCCCCTCACATGGCTTGTCTCCTCTACCTGTATATAACCCCCCACATGGTTGTCTCCTCTCCTGTATTATAACCCCCTCACATGGCTTGTGTCCTCTCCTGTATATAACCCCCTCACATGGATGTGTCCTCTCCTGTATATATACCCTCACATGGCTTGTATCCTCCTGTACATAAACCTCCTGACATGGCTTGTATCCTCTCCTGTATATAACCCCTCACATCGCTTGTGTCCTCTCTGTATATAACCCCTCACAGGCTTGTGTCCTCTCCTGTATATAACCCCCTCACAGGCTTGTGTCCTCTCCTGTATAAACCCCTCACATGGCTGTATCCTCTCCTGTATATAACCCCCTCACTGGCTTGTGTCCTCTCTGTATATAACCCCTCACATGGCTTGTGTCCTCTCCTGTTATAACCCCCTCACATGGCTGTGTCCTCTTCCTGTATATAACCCCTCCAGGCTTGTGTCCTCTCCTGTATATAACCCTCACATGTGCTTGTGTCCTCCTCTGTATATAACCCTCCATGGCCTTGTGTTCTCCTGTATAACCCCTCACATGGCTGTGTCCTCTCCTGTATATAACCCTCACATGGTTTGTATCCTCTCCTGATATAACCCCTAACATGGTTTCCTCTCCGATATAAACCTCACATGGCTGTATCCTATCTGTATATAACCCCTCACATGGCTGCGTATCCTCTTGCTGTATATGAACCCCCTCACATGGCTTGTATCCTTGCTGTATTACCCCTCCTGTTTGTCCTCTCTGTATATAAACTCACATGGTTTGTATCCTCTCCTGTACTATAACCCCTCACATGGCTGTGTCCTCTCCTGTAATAACCCACACTGGCTCTTGTGTCATCTGGTTTTTAACACCTCACAGGCTTGTGTCCTCTCCTGTATATAACCCCTCACATGGCTTGTGTCCTCTCCTGTAATAACCCCTCACATGGCTTGGTGTCTCTCTGTATATAACCCCCATCACATGGGCTTGTATCCTTGCTGTATATAACCCCTCACATTGTTGTTATCCTCTCCTGTATATAACCACTACATGGCTTGTACTTCCTGTATAAAACCCCCTCACATGGCTTGATCCTCCTGTATATATACCCGCACATGGCTTGTATACTTCCTGATATCCAACCCCCTCACAGGCTTGCTCTATCCTGTATATAACCCCCTCACATGGCTTGTGTACTCTCCTGTATATAAACACCTCCACATGGCTTGTGTCCTCTGTATAAAACCCCCTCACAGGGCATTGTTTCTTCTGTATAACCTCTCACAGGGGTTGGTATCGCTACTGTTGATAACCCCTCACATGGCTTGTGTCCTCTCCTGTATATAACCCCTCACATGGCTTGATCATACATAAGGCACAAAAAAGACCTTTCAAATGTCTAGAAAATTCACCAAAGGTAAAATAAATATGATACATGTTCCGCATAGTTTTTAATGAAGCATTTATTTTGGGTGGTATAATTTGCAGGTTCTCTTTAAGGGCCCCCTTGTCTATATTTTTCATTGTTTCTGAACAGTAGGTTTGCTGAGCAGACACTTTGCTGAGTTTCTGAGCTTAAATACAATAGACATTACTCTACACAGTGATGTATGAGACACAGAATGGTATTGCATAGATATAACAAAATACACTGAATAAACCGCAAGAGCAACCATAAATAAGTAAAGAGAAGAAGAAGATAATTACTCACATGGACAAAAGGACAACTTTGGAGTTCTATATAAGATAATGGGACCCATGTGAGCAGGAAATGATAAAGGATTTCCATAACATATAACCCAAAATATCCATGAATGTCATAAATATTCACCATAAATGAATTGTATTAAAAAGAATTTAAGAGACTATTAAGAAGTCATCAAACATGAAAAAGATCCGACTGCATGAATGTATAAGACTCCCCCCATGTACAAGACTATAACATATATAATACTGCACCCCTGTAAGGATATATCTACTATTAATACTGCCCCGATGTACAAGAATTAACTACATAATAATATGCTCCCTATGTACAAGATATAACTCTATAATAGCCCCCTATGTACAGGACAATATAACTACTATAACTACTGCCCCTATGACAGGAATATAACACTATAAGTACTGCCCCTATGTACAAGAATATAACTCTTAAGATGCCCCTATGTACAGAACAGAATAACTATAATAGTGCCCACTATGTACAGGAATATAACTACTATAACTTTTTTTTTGGTTGTACTGACCCTTATTAAAGACGATAACTATATAGACTGCTCCATATGTGACAAGAATTAAATACATAAAGCCCCCTATGTGCCAAGAATATAAATACTATACTATGCCCCTAGGTACAAGAATAAAATATATATACTGCTCCTATGACAGATCTAACTTACTATATCCTGCCTCCTAGAGGTAGGTTGTGGTGGTTGGTCCTGGACCTCTGCTGTGGAGAGCCCAGGGGGGGCCCCTGGTTTGTTTCCGGGAAGCTCCCAAGCAAGGTCACATGCTCCCAAGGCTAATTGGCCTTATAAGATCGATTCTCATATTTCCTGGAGGCATGCCTGAACATATGCATAGCTTGCAACTCCCTGGCCGCATTGTCACTTAGAATTTAGTCTCTTAGTGGATTCCCAGGAAGAATGCCCAAATTTTGTCAGAGAGTCCGGTATGCCATTTATATCTCCCCAGTCTGCAATTCATTTCCAACCTGTTTTGACCATCAGACAAGATTTCGTCGTTTATGTCCTTATATATCCTTTCATAGTCTAGTCTGTAGCGAATAGAATGTAGACTTCTAAGTTCGAACCACTTAGTCCATCGGGGACTATTGACTTGACCCCGTATCAGCATACACTCCATCTATTACCTTCTACATTAATCAAATCAGTTAGATAATCGCATTTTTTAATAAATTAAGTAATCATTATCACACGAGTCGATCCCAGTACTAAAGGAGAATACTGCCTGGTCTAGCAACTATCCTGGCTTCGTAGTAACAAGCAGGTTAATAAGGTTTGTTAAAGTCGTGATTCCAGTGGAACCGGATCACTACTGTGGTGACCATCGGGGATAGGACTCGGGTTTGTCCATACAAAGGCCATTGGCGCGGTAGAGTAAATCAAGAAACGAACTTCTCCCTCTTTTTTCTTTCCCCCTCTTCCCCCCCTCCCCCTTCCCCCTCCCCCTCCCTTTCCCTTTTTTTTCCCTTTTCCCTTTCCCCTTCCCCCCCTTTATAGTAGATCTCTATGACCTGATACAGGCCGCTCTATACAGTTGTATAGTAGATCTCTATGACCTGATACAGGCCGCTCTATACAGTTGTATAGTAGTTCCCTATGCTTTCATATAGGCCGCTCTGTAAAGTGTATAGTAGATCTCTTTAATATGCATAGGCCGCTCGTACGTTGTATGGAAGATCTCTTCTATTCCAATTTGTCCCTATATACAATTGAATAGTAGATCTCTATAATCTGGAAAAAGGCTGGTGCTCTGTACAGTTTTATGGTAGAATCTCTTATGACTCCATATAGGCCACTCGTACAGTTGGGATGGCTAGATCTCTATGATTCCATATTATCTGCCTCAGTACATTGCATAGTAGATCTCTATGATTCCTATTTGGCCACTCTGTTAAAGTTGCATGGTAGATTACGATGATTCCAATGGCCGCTCTTACAGTTGTATGGTAGATCTCATGATTCCATATTGGGACGCTCTGATACAGTTACATGGTAGATTCGACTATGATTTCATATAGCCTTTCTGTACACTTGTATGGTAGCATCTCTATGATTCCATATTAGACGCTCTGTACTTCTTGGTAAAAGTCTCTATGATCCATATTGGACGTCTGTACAGTTTACATGGTTAGAAAAAATCTATGATTCAATATGGCCGCTGTCATGTAGAGTTGTGCCAGTCTTTTTTATTCCCTGTATTATATGGCGCGTGAATTATACAGCAGAGTGCTCTGTTGGGCCTGTTCAGGATCAGGTGTCGGGAGTAAGCGTTCTTTGGCTCTTGGTTCCTGGCTCTTGCAGATAAACAGAGCAGTACGTTCCCCCCTCCTTTATCTTCGGCATCTATTATAGTAGATCTCTATGACCTGATACAGGCCGCTCTATACAGTTGTACAGTAGTTCCCTATGCTTTCATATAGGCCGCTCTGTACAGTTGTATAGTAGATCTCTTTAATATGACATAGGCCGCTCTGTACAGTTGTATGGAAGATCTCTTCTATTCCATATTTGTCCCTCTATACAATTGCATAGTAGATCTCTATAATCTGACATAGGCTGGCTGCTCTGTACAGTTTTATGGTAGATCTCTATGACTCCATATAGGCCACTCTGTACAGTTGGATGGTAGATCTCTATGATTCCATATTAGCTGCTCAGTACAGTTGCATAGTAGATCTCTATGATTCCATATTGGCCACTCTGTACAGTTGCATGGTAGATTACTATGATTCCATATTGGCCGCTCTGTACAGTTGTATGGTAGATCTCTATGATTCCATATTGGACGCTCTGTACAGTTACATGGTAGATTCGACTATGATTTCATATAGCCTTTCTGTCACACTGTGTATGGTAGCATCTCTATGATTCCATATTAGACGCTCTGTACGTTCTTGGTAGAAAGTCTCTATGAGTCCAATTGGACGTCTGTACAGTTTACAGTGGTTAGATAAAATCTATGATTCCAATATGGGCTGTCATGTAGAGTTGTGCAGTGCTTTTTTATTCCCGGTGTATATATGGCGGTGATTATACAGCAGAGTGTGTTGGGCCTGTCAGGATCAGGTGGGGAGTAGCGTTCTTTGGCTCTTGGTTCTGGCTCTTGCAGATAAACATGAGTCAGTAGTTCCCCCTCCGGATTTCTTCGGCATCTATTATAGTAGATCTCTATGACCTGATACAGGCCGCTCTATACAGTTGTATAGTAGATCTCTATGACCTGATACAGGCCGCTCTATACAGTGATAGTAGATCGCTAGTGATACAGGTCGCTCATAGACAGTTGTCCTAGTAGATCTCTATGACCTGATACAGGCCGCTCTATACAGTTGTACAGTAGTTCCCTATGCTTTCATATAGGCCGCTCTGTACAGTTGTATAGTAGATCTCTTTAATATGACATAGGCCGCTCTGTACAGTTGTATGGAAGATCTCTTCTATTCCATATTTGTCCCTCTATACAATTGCATAGTAGATCTCTATAATCTGACATAGGCTGGCTGCTCTGTACAGTTTTATGGTAGATCTCTATGACTCCATATAGGCCACTCTGTACAGTTGGATGGTAGATCTCTATGATTCCATATTAGCTGCTCTGTACAGTTGGATGGTAGATCTCTATGATTCCATATTGGCCACTCTGTACAGTTGCATGGTAGATTACTATGATTCCATATTGGCCGCTCTGTACAGTTGTATGGTAGATCTCTATGATTCCATATTGGACGCTCTGTACAGTTACATGGTAGATCGCTATGATTTCATATTAGCCATTCTGTACACTTGTATGGTAGATCTCTATGATTCCATATTAGACGCTCTGTACAGTTCTATGGTAGATCTCTATGATTCCATATTGGACGATTGTACAGCTTACATCCCCGTGTCTCCCCTGGTCACCCTCTGGAGATATATCTTATTTTTCGAAAATAGTATTTCCATATCATATTGGCTGTCCTGTAGAGTTGTGCAGTGTTTTTTATTCCCTGTATTATATGGCGGTGCATTATACAGAGTAGTGTGTTGGGTGTCAGGATCAGGTGTCGGGGAGTCAGCGTTCTTTGGCTCTTGGTTCCTGGCTCTTGCAGATAACACAGAGCTCAGTACGTTCCCCCCTCCTTTTATCTTCTGGCATCCTATAGCCCAGTCTCAGCTCAGCCTGAACAAGCGCAGATACATTTTTCTCATTTTCTCCTATTTTCTTATTTTTCTCCCTCATCCACGTCTGGATCGCTATTTTCGGTAATCCTTAATATTAGTTTTTTTTTCTTAGAACCTTAATCTTAAAAATATGATATCTGCCTTCCTAGAAGACAGAAAGATGGAAAATATATTAAACTACTGAGAATTGGTCTCTTTATTTTTAGACATGCTTCTCTCAGATAATATTGGATCCTGGTATACTGGTAGTGCAGGACTATGAGCTGTGCCAAATGACAATGTCAGCTCTGCTACATCTGTAAATCATACAGAAAAATCCTAATCTCAGATTGGCTCCTGTGTGTGGGCACAAGCCCTAAACTAGTCTAAGCTCAGAGGAATATTAAAAACTATTACAAGGACACAATACAAAACACTAAAAATTTATGAAAAAAATCAGACATTTAGATGGAAACTGCTACAAATAATAAAGGGGAGGGGCCTCAATGAGTGGGAGGGGCCTAGAGAATGTGTCTTTAAATTCCTGCATCAAACGGCAGATGCCAGAGAGCAATAACATCCCCAGGATACATCATGATAAAGAATGGCTCAATAATAGTCGTAAAAGTGGAGACTCCACCAGACGGGAGATAAAAAGCCGCACAGATTATCTCTATGATTCCATATTGGACGCTCTGTACAGTTCTATGGTAGATCTCTATGATTCCATATTAGCCGTTCTGTACACTTGTATGGTAGATCTCTATGATTCCATATTAGACGCTCTGTACAGTTCTATGGTAGATCTCTATGATTCCATATTGGACGCTCTGTACAGTTACATGGTAGATATCTATGATTCCATATTGGCTGTCCTGTAGAGTTGTGCAGTGTTTTTTATTCCCTGTATTATATGGCGGTGTGTTACACAGAGGAGTGTGTTGGGTGTCAGGATCAGGTTTCGGGGAGTCAGTGTTCTTTGGCTCTTGGTTCCTGGCTCTTGCAGATAACACAGAGCTCAGTACGTTCCCCCCTCCTTTTATCTTCTGGCATCCTATAGCCCAGTCTCAGCTCAGCCTGAACAAGCGCAGATACATTTTTCTCATTTTCTCCTATTTTCTTATTTTTCTCCCTCATCCACGTCTGGATCGCTATTTTCGGTAATCCTTAATATTCGTTTTTTTTTCTTAGAACCTTAATCTTAAAAATATGATATCTGCCTTCCTAGAAGACGGAAAGATGGAAAATATATTAAACTACTGAGAATTGGTCTCTTTATTTTTAGACATGCTTCTCTCAGATAATATTGGATCCTGGTATACTGGTAGTGCAGGACTATGAGCTGTGCCAAATGACAATGTCAGCTCTGCTACATCTGTAAATCATACAGAAAAATCCTAATCTCAGATTGGCTCCTGTGTGTGGGCACAAGCCCTAAACTAGTCTAAGCTCAGAGGAATATTAAAAACTATTACAAGGACACAATACAAAACACTAAAAATTTATGAAAAAAATCAGACATTTAGATGGAAACTGCTACAAATAATAAAGGGGAGGGGCCTCAATGAGTGGGAGGGGCCTAGAGAATGTGTCTTTAAATTCCTGCATCAAACGGCAGATGCCAGAGAGCAATAACATCCCCAGGATACATCATGATAAAGAATGGCTCAATAATAGTCGTAAAAGTGGAGACTCCACCAGACGGGAGATAAAAAGCCGCACAGATTATATTGCTGCTGTTTACTGAACGGGAAATATATAAATTAGTAGTTATGTTCTTGTACACAGGGGGCAGTATTATAGTAGTTATATTCTTGTACATAGGGAGCAGTATTATAGTAGTTATATTCCTGTACATAGGGGGCAGTATTATAGTAGTTATATTCCTGTACATAGGGGGCAGTATTATAGTAGTTATATTCCTGTACATAGGAGGCAGTATTATGGGGCAGTATTATAGTAGTTATATTCCTGTACATAGGGGGCAGTATTATAGTAGTTATATTCCTGTACATAGGAGCAGTATTATAGTAGTTATATTCCTGTACATAGGGAGCAGTATTATAGTAGTTAGCAGAACAGTCGCATACATGAATTAGGATTAATACACAGTTCAGCAGAAAACAACCAGTAATCACACATGATAGTATTAGATACACTGTTCAGCAGACAGTATCACACAGGATGGGAATAGATAGCAGTACATGGTTTAGTAGACAGTATCACACATGATAGAATTAGATACACCATTCAGTAGACAGTATCACACATGAAAGTATTATATACACAGCTCAGCAGACAGTATCACACAGGATAGGATTAGATACCAGTACATGGTTTAGTAGACAGTATCACACATGACAGGATTAGATACATGGTTTTGCAGACAGTATCACACATGAAAGGATTAGATACATGGTTTAGCTGACAGTATCACAGATGATTGGATTAGATATATGGTTTAGCAGACAGTATCACACATGACAGGATTAGATACATGGTTTAGCAGATAGTATCACACATGACAGGATTAGATACATGGTTTAGCAGATAGTATCACACATGACAGGATTAGATACATGGTTTTGCAGCACATTGCTTCCGGAGATTATCGTATATGGAAATTCAGTAACATTACACAATGGGACTTTTATTGTTCCTTCATAATACTCTGACACCTCTTTCATTTCTTAACGTACTTCCAAATGTTCCAGATATTGCAGTTTTTACATTTTGTACATTGAATGGGGAGATGATTTAATCGAAACCCTCCTGAATTTAAAAACCAATACACTTTCTGCTTACTGCACGTTTCTTTAAGCTGACTGCACTTATGTATCCACCTAAGGCAGAGGGAAAAAAAGAAAAAAAAAACCTTGAAAAACCACAAGCATTAAATATTCATTACGGAGCGGTGGAGAAGGGTTCTGGGGCCAAATGCAAAAAATCCAGGAGGAAAAAATATTAGAAAATAATGAAACATTTAATTCAATCTCTCTGCAGTAGGTATGAAAGATCTTCAGGCGGAAAGATCTGCGGCAGAAGTTTTCAGACTTTTATATGGGAACTTTTTTTTTTTTTTTGCGGCACAAAGTGGCTTAATTAGACAAGATGTTGGAGGTTTTATATCAAGTGCCCAAGATGATTACGGCAGGAAGAGAAGTTCTGCAAACAATGTTGCCATTAATGTTTTCTTGTAGAACTTGTTACTTTGTAGCAAAATGATAAAAACAACAAAAACAAGAAAACAAAACATCACCTCCACGTAGGCAGCGGCAATTACCTGTTCACTTCGAGAGCTGGTAATTATAGATTTACCAGGCTTTACTTTCTATATGCAAATGATTTTTTATCTCTCCTCTCTAGATGAAACATTGCGCCGCCACCGCTGCTCTCACAATTGACTTTATTCAGTTTATACAATAGAGGATTAGACTGACCACTCCCACAGCGATGGAAATGCTGAAATGTGCTTTACTGAGGTCCCCCACACACAGCAGAGTCATGTTCACAAAGACCTACTGCATATAGTACCGTAATATAGGGTAGTGGACAGTCCTAGTCCAATCACAGAGTCATACAGAATACAACAACTATAATACTGCCCCTATGTACAAGAATATAACTACTATAATACTGCCCTCTATGTACAAGAATATAACTACTATAATACTACTACTGGCCCCCTGTGTACAAGAATATAACTACATAATATGAAACTTACCCTCTATATACAAGATAAACTACTATAAAATACTGCCCACCCTATGTACAGGAATATAACTCATACATAACTGTGCCCCTATGTACAAGAATATAACTACTATAATAACTAATATATGCTTTGCTCCCCTAGTACAGGAATATAACTACTATAATACTGACCCCCTATGTACAAGAGTATAACTATACTACTATAATACTGCCCCCTATGTTACAGGAATATAACTACTATAATACTGCTAGGGCGTCGCCTATCCCTATGTACAAGAATATACTACTAAATACTGCTCCTATGTAACAAGAAATATAACTACTATAATCTACTTGCCCCCCTATGTTGCAAGAATATAACTACTATAATACTGCTCCTTATGTTGCAAGAATATAACTACTATAAAACTGCCCCCCTATGTACAAAGAACATAACTACTATAATACTGCCCCCTATTGTACAAGAATATAACTACTATAAATACTGCCCCTAGTACAAGATTTAACTATATAATACCTACTATAATACCGCCCCCCTATGTGCAATAATATAACTACTATAAATACTGCCCCTATGTACAGAGAATACAACCTACTAAAATACTGCCCCCTATGTACAAGATTAAACTAACTATAATACTGCCCCATGTAACAAGAATATAACTACTTATAATACTGGCCCCCTATGTTCAAGATTATAACTACTATATCTGCTCCCGAGTACAACGAATATAACACTATAAACTGCCCCTATTACAAGAATATATAACTGACTATAATACTGCCCCCTATCACAAGAATATAACTACCTATAATAATAATACAATACTGCCCCCCCTATGTACAAGAATAGGAACTACCTATAATACTTGGCCCCCTATGTACAAGCAATAAACTACTATATACTGCCCCTAGTACAAATTACTCTATATACTCCCCCTATGTAAAGATTATAGATTACTATAATACAGCCCCTATGTACAATAATATAACTACTATTAATACTGCCCCCCTATGTACAAGAAATATAACTACTATAATATACTGCCCCCTATGTACAAGAATAAATATAATACTGCCCATGTGTACAGGTTATGGTAAACTACTTCTACAATAATACTTGCTATAATGCTCTATCCTCTATGACATGATTTTTCGTCTGTAGTGCAGTGTCTGGTGAGAAGTTTTCCTCTGGGATCTCTTGGTGGTTGTACATTATTTATCTTCTTCTCGGCTTTTGGCGCTGCTGTGTTGTGCCTGGTAACGTGTTGGAGATAAGCGGTATTTTATTAACTGTTTTGTCCGTTCTCTTTGTTCTGGGATAGACTTGTGTGTACAATCTTTGCGGCTTTTATTCCTCCGTCGGTGAGTCCCACTTTTACGACTATTAATTGAGCCATTCTTTATCATGATGTATCCTGGGGATGTTATTGCTCTCTGGCATCTGCCCGTTTGATGCAGGAATTTAAAGACACATTCTCTAGGGCCCCTCCCACTCATTGAGGCCCCTCCCCTTTTATTATTTTGTAGCAGTTTCCATCTAAATGTCTGCTTTTTTTCATAAATTTTTAGTGTGTTTTGTATGTGTCCCTTGTAATATTTTTTTAATATTCCCTCTGAGCTATACTAGTTTAGTGGGCTTGTGTCCCACACACAGGAGCCAATCTGAGATTAGGATTTTTCTTCTGTAGATTTACAGATGTAGCAGAGCGCGACATTGTCATTTGGCCCGCTCATAGTCCTTCCACTGCACCCAGTATACCAGATCCAATATTATCTGAGAGAGCATTTTCTAAAAAATAGATATACCAATTCTCAGTAGTTTAATATATTTTCCATCTTTCTGTCTTCTAGTAAGGCAGATATCATATTTTTTAAGATTAAGGTTCTAAAGAAAAAAAAACGAATATTAAGGATTACCGAAAATAACGATCCAGACGTGGATGAGGGAGAAAAATAAGAAAATAGGAGAAAATGAGAAAAAATGTATCTATCTGCGCTTGTTTCAGGCTTGAGCTGAGACTTGGTGGCTATAGATGCCAGAAGAATAAAAGGAGGGGGAACGTACTGAGCTCTGTTTATCTGCAGAGCCAGGAACCAAGAGCCAAAGAACGCTGACTCCCCGAACACCCTGATCCTGAACCCACACAACACACCTACTCTGTATAATGCAAAGCCACCGCCATATAATACAGGGAATAAAAAACCACTGCACAACTCTACAGGACAGCCAATAGATGGAAATCAAAGATATCCTTACCAGTGTAACGGTACAGAGCGTCCAATATGGAATCATAGAGATCTACCATAGAAACTGTACAGAGCGTCTAATATGGAATCAATAGAGATCTACCCTACAGTGTGACAGAATGGCTAATATGAAATCATAGCGATCTAACCATGTTAACGTATCTGAGCGTCCAATATGGAATCATAGAGATCTAACCATACAACTGTACAGAGCGGACCAATATGGAATCATAGTAATTAATCTACCATGCAACGTACAACGAGTGGCCAATATGGAATCATCGAGATCTAACTATTCAACTGTACTGTAGCAGTCTATTATGGAATAATAGGGATCTAAACCATTCCAACTGTACAGAGTGGGCCTATAATGGAGTCCATAAGGATCTAACCATAAACTGTACAGAGCAGCCAGCCTATGTCATATATAGAGATCTACTATGCAATTGTATAGAGGGACACAATACTGAAAGAAGAGATCTTCCATAACACTGTACAGAGGCGCCTATGTCATATTTACAGAGATCTACTATACAACACTTACGAGCGGCCTGATTAAACGCATAGGGAACTACTGTACAACTGTATCGAGCGGCCTTATCAGGTCCATAGAGAATCTACTAGAATCTATAGCACTTATCACTGCTACTAGAAGCCGGCCCTTATCAGGTCCTAGAGAGTCTACTATACACTGTATAGAGGGCCTAGTCATGAATAACTACAACTGTATAGAGAAGCCTACAGTTCAAGAGAATCTACATACAACACTGTATAGAGCTCGCGGCCTGTATCAGGTCAAATAGAGATCTTATACTATACAACTGTATAGAGCGGCTATGGGTCAGCATAGAGATTACTTTAATACCACTGTATAGCTGATATGACTACTGTTTTATATCAGTAGAACAAGAGAGGAACAGATTCATAGAAATCTACCTACATGTTCAGTGTCTTATAGAGAGACAATCTAGTATCATATAGAGATCTACCTCATACACTGTACAGATAGGACAAAAAGTGGATCACAAAGATCAACCATACAGGTAGAGGTATGTGAAGAAGGAGAATAGCTCTGTATGAAGGTCCATTCAGCCTGCTTCCTCTTACTAATAGTAATCGGGACGTTTCACCCAGGAGTCGCCTCCTGACCCGAGAAGAACCTGAGGATCTGGTCAGAATATTTTGTGATTGAACGCTCCACCACTATAAATCACTCCTGGACGGTCTCCTCTGGGCGCATAGACTGTTGCACTCATTTTATCTCATTTTATCAATATTACAGATCATCTATGCCTTTAAGTGTCCGGCCCCAAAAACTCCCTGAGGAACCCGGCCCCTTAACAATCCATCGTCTTAGCCTACGAGAAATACAAAAATCAATTGCCAAGACTAAGGGGAAAAGAGATCTCCTTACACTTGTAGCCCTCAAATAAAGTATTAAAAACAAAGGGATCCTCAAGATTCGTCTAAGATTGATGAATGTGTTTGCTCGATCAATACTGAGGAGGTGCTCAGTCTCTTCCCATAGTTGTAGCACACCGTACAAGCCCTCTGTCTGGGTTCTCAATAACTAGAGGCTGTCCAACCAACATCATCCTGGACTTCCCACTTGTGTCCACCACCTAGAATATGGCGTATCTCACCTTTCTGAACCCCAACAGTACCGGGCCGACCTGATCAGAGACCTTCTCTAGAAAGTCCAAATGTCGCCTAATATAAGAATGTGAGGAGTGAGGGGGCTGGTTGGGTCCCGCTCCGTAAACAATCCGCTTTTAGGTGGTTAGCTTCCCCCTACAAATGGCAGGTATACTACCCAAACTTTCTTGTAAGTGCAGATCTCATCTGACCTCAGTGTAGGACACTGGGAACCCTGCTATGGTGTCCATGCAGCAAATGGGCCGCCTCGAGTTTTGTATGCTTGTGGTCATGATAAATTGACTTTTGTGTGCCGATGTTTGATCGTTTCTGGCTGGGGGACATCTTTAACACTTGGATTGCACTGGCCATTTTAAAAGAACCTCAGGAGTTTGGTGCAACGCTTGCCCAACCAAAACCTAGGAACCGGATTACCCTGCCTGGACGAGCCAGGACCAACAAGGATGGAGAACTGTTGGGCCAATGCCAGGCTGAGTAAGGTAACAAGCAAGCGGTCCCCGATGATGTTTACAGTGTAGTGGTGGGATGCCCAGGTAAACCCTCCGGGACTTCGTGATTGGGTGGTCCATATTGACACTTTCCCTACAATTATCTTGTTTGATATGTGATTTTTCTTCTTCCAACATTCCACACGCCTGATCCGCGTCCGAACAAGTCCCCATCTTGATTTACATCTGGAAGTCCACTAGAAGCCATAACACATTCATTTAAGGCATTCCTTCCCATTGTTGTATTATTGATGAGAGATACTAACTCCGTCACATATTTTTTTCCTAAGATCGTCCGGCATAAAATACGTAAACGGTAAAAGTCCCCAGTAACATATGTAAGCATGGGAACGAGTCAATTCCTCACGTTATCATGCGTGGATGCAGAACACATGTCTCCCATGCGGCTGCCACATACCCGTCCACAGCGTGTACATTAATGGATCACGTGCCGGGGGAGAATGGTAATATACTCGGAGACAGGAAGACCCAAGAGATCATACAACCAGAACATGTGTCTGTCCCTGAGGTTCCATTCCCTTTCGTGTGCCTGTTTGCTCTTATTTACAAAGTGTCAGCGCCACATATTTGTTTATTTTGTTTCTGACACTTGCACAGCCTTGTTTCCTTGTTCTATGGTGCGGGCAAATTGTAAAACACATTTCTTTTGGCCATTTTTTCCCTTCACGTTTCTAGTTTTCCCGAACAATTTTTGGCGAATTACTTACAGGTGCAAAAAGCGTGCTTAGTCATAGAGTTTTTTTGACCATCAGGAAATATGGAAAGACAGCACTACAACATCTCTTTTCCGTGATGCTCCAATTCATTTACCCCTTGTGCTCACAATCGTAACATCCCTTATTTATGGATCCCTAATTTATAAGCACGATTCCTGCACCAAAAGAATAATCCCAAATGATTACGCCCCGTTCCAGATTTTCTGTTGATTTTTTTTGCACCTCTTTTCAGTGCACACTGCCCTTGCAGATTATTTCAAAAGTGTCTGTCCACCAACATTTGTGTCGCACAAGGACCCAATCGTGACGAGCTTTCCGACTGTTCTGCAACAAAAAAGGAAGCGTTTCCTAATTGCACGTCGGACAAGTCAAAGAGACCGTGCGCCAACATTATCATGGCAGTGGTCCCGTAAGCTGAGTGTGGTTTGCACAGGACGACGCCCATGTTTAAAGAAGTCAACCCAAAAAAAGTGGCTCAAGATTGCTGAAAGAACTTCGCACCAAAAATACTAATTTGGCACGAGGTTTTGCCGTCACTCTGCCAAATAGGTATGGGTCAACAATTATAAATACCATTATCTAATTGTGGATTCTTCCTTTTTCTTTTTTTCACCCTATTCTTTAACAGGGTTATCAGCAAAAAAATACATTCATAATACAAATGGGGGGTCCTCAAAAATATAATCTAGATATAGTAATTAGTTTGTTGTTTAAATTTAATTTTGCTCCCTTAGGCAAAAAATCAGTTGGCATAACACTGTAAATGAACGAATGAATTAAAGGCTACTTGGGAAACCATTTAACTCAGTCCGTTGTCAGTCACTTTTTCTCTGTAGACGGAAGCAGACACAGGAAAACACAAAGATGGCCGGCTGGTCACATGTTCCCACATAAGTCATAGTGATCAACTGGAACTAAGAATGTTTGGCCTGTATTTGGTTTGGTATTGCAAGTGCATCCAGTATGGCACAGGTGTAGTGATGGTTGCAGTTGATACGAATGGTTGGCTCCATTATTACGTATGGAACAGTTACCTGTCTTTAATCATCCACTGGAGCAGTAGCAATAAGAGGGAGGGAGAGTTAACTGAGGGAGCTGTGTATCTAATCCCATCCTGTGTGATACAGTGTGCTGAGCTGTGTATCTATTCCCATCCTGTGTGATACTGTCTGCTGAACAGTGTATCTAATACTATCATGTGTGATACTGTCTGCTGAACTGTGTATCTAATCCTATCATGTATGATACTGTCTGCTGAGCTGTGTATCTAATCCCATCCTGTGTGATACAGTGTGCTGAGCTGTGTATCTAATCCTATCCTGTGTGATACTGTCTGCATGACAGTGTCTAATACTTCATGTGTTGATACTGTCTGGGGCTGTGTATCTAATTCCTTTCATGTGTGATACAGTTGCTGAGCTTGTGTATTCTAATCCCATCCTGTGTGATACAGTGTGCTGAGACTATGTATATAATACTTCATGTGTTATACTGTCTGCTCGCTACTTGTCTAATCCCATCCTGTGTGATACAGTGTGCTGAGCTGAGTATCTAATCCTATCATGTGTGATACTGTTTGCTGAGCTGTTTATCTAATCCCATCATGTGTGATCCTGCCTGCTGAGTTTTGTATCTAATCCTTTCATGTGTGATACTGTCTGCTTAGCTGTGTATATAATCCCATCATATATGATACTATCTGCTGGGCTGTGTATGTAATCCTTTCATGTCTGTTTAGTTTCACACTTTGTGATACAGTCAGCGGACGAGGTATCTCAGCCTATCACATGACTATATTCATCCTGCTTCTACAGATGAGCATCTGATACCCTGGGCAGTTACGCTCAGCGGGACAGGGGTGACCCAGCACCTCAGCCCCCCGGACTGGCTCGGATCTTCAGTGCTCCCAGCACTGCACACTCAGCTCTGCTACATCACATAATGATCAATTAATCCTGCAAGGGGAGAAGTCCGGAGAACTGAGGAAAGGATAGAAGGGAATGTGAGTCAGCGAAGAAGAAAGCAGTTACACATCGTGGCCGTCACTACCCTCGTATCTGGAGACACGGGGGGCTGAGTGCCCGCACCTGTCCATTTCCTAATATTTCCACATTCTGTGTATTATATCCCGGACAATGCAGTGGCCTTTACCCGCTGAGATCCCAGCACGACGCTGCCGAGGACACCGGCGCCTTAATGACAAGGTCTGCGCTTCTCTCACCGACACATTACATTGTTAAATGTGTCAAAGGCTCAACGGGAGGCGAAATCAAGACTCTGACTGCAGAGAAGAAATCCATTAACTTCTGGACGGACGCAAGTGCAAAAAACTTTCAAACTTTTGATACTTTGTCCTGCAAATTAAAAAGGTCTCAAAACCGTACAAAAAACTGGGCCTGCTGTGGCGTCTGCAAAACGCCTAGGGCTCTTTCACATTGGCGTTATTTTTCCCGTCCGTGGTTCAGCGATTTCCATGGATGCCTCACCAAGACATTGATTTTCACATTGGCTTGTATTTTCACGGATCCCTTGTCCGTGGAAAAAATTATGAAAAATACCCTATTTTTTTTTTTTTGCGGATCATGGAAAGCAATAGAAGTCTATGGGTCCGTCTTTTTTTCACTGATGAAGCAGAAAAACCTGGTGTGATGTTCTCAAAGCAAAACTGATGCATTGCGGAGACAAAATGCAAGAAAAAGGAGACATAACTGAGACAAAACGGAACGGAAGCTTAGCACCAACGCCAATGTGAAAGAGCGCTTACTCTGTGCTCTCTGCAGCCAGTCTTACAGTATGTATTGTCCATGGAGAGATGATTACAGCATTGTATATATTGAAAGTTGACTCAAAACTGTGATCTATGGATTTATAACTTTTGCAAATGCAATGGGGGAGTTTCCTCACACTGCTGTGCTCTGTGCATATGCACAAAGGTCTAACTGTACAACTCTACAGGGAAAATATCTAACAATTTCTTTAATTAAATGAACTGAAAACAGAGCACAGCAGGGTCAGTTCCTTATGGGGAATTTAAATGTAAGGTACCAGAACCTTTCATTACTTTTCTATTAAGACCCTCAGGTTGTCACAGTCTGATACTGAAGACGTAGGGGCAGATTTACTTACCCGTCCCTGCGAGATCCCAGGGTGCGTTCCCTGACTGCCAAGATCACTTCCCCAATCAAGTCCGCTGGAGTTCACCTTCTTCTTCCCGCTGCATGTAAGTGCTTGATTTTACAACACAAATTCAAAGTTAAATCCCGCGGTTTGTTCGAATCCGTCGGATCATCTGGCGACCCGTCCCCCAGTTTCTGTTGCATGAAAGCAGGCGCCAAAATCCGTGTGATACAATCCCCGGCAGGATACCCAAAAAGTTGGAAAACCCGACGAAAATGCGGATGCGGGACCCTTCGTACATAAGCCCCGTAGTGTAAAATTACTGTGCATCACTGAGCAAAATGCACAAAAATCATCCCACATCTATTATGGACAAACAATTCAGATGTAACTTGATAAAAACTATTCAGATGTAACTTGATAATGGTTGAAAAAAGACTGAAACGTTCATTTTTGATTGGCTGAAAAATATGCAACTACTTAGATTTCGTGAAGGGCCAATTAATTAACGATTGAATGAAATGAATGAATGAAATTAGAAATAAACTGAAATCATGGTTGGTGTGTGCCGGGTCTGCGTACACAGCATTTAAAGGGTCTACGTATCCGAACCAAACTTTTGTTCAGGGTTTGGCCATACTCGGCGAAGGTCAACCTTAACGGGTCGGCTCATCACTAGAAAGGAACATTATAAGTAACTGTTTCCACGCTGGGCACATAATTCCAGCCTCGTTCAGTGACAATGTAACAAGTGTGACTACACGCCGGCCGTGCCTGCTGTCACCTGCTGAGAGACTGTTAGCACATAACAGGCTCCATCATCACTGCGTCACCTCCGCCACTGCTGATGTCTGTCATAGCCAGAGAAGCCATCACAGAGAGAACGCCAACACACCAGACGTCTGTCAGGCAGGGCGGTCGGCGCCGATTTCTTCTTGTCTTTTTCGTGTTTGCAGTAGGGACAGTTGTGCCAGCAGATGGAAGCTAGACCCCCGGATTATATCAGCTGCATGCTTAAAGGAAAGTGTTGTGTCAGTGTTGTGTTTGTGAATGTAACGCGAACGCCATGTGTGACTGCACCCTGACAGCAAGCAGAGATCTAGAGAACCTTGAGGAATTGATACAGAAAGTATTTTGGATAAGTGTATAACTTTTCATTAAACAAACAATAATATTTACTTGCTGAACAGGACACATCACTTTAAAGAGGACCTGTCGCTTGTAAAAACGGCACTAGGAGATGTTACTAAAGTAAGCTACAACAGATGCCACAGTGTTACACTGCTCGTATTATCAAAAACCTCCAAAAACACTGCTGCGCTGTACACTAGAAACACCGGACCACGCCATAAGCGGCCCGGCGTGTTAATAAGTGGGCGGGATTAGGGCCATGACGCTCGGCAGTCATCGCCGGCACCTTGGACCGAACCCTCATTATTCCATTAGTAAGCAGCTCCTAGTGCAGTTTTTACAGATACAATGGGGGTCATTTACTAAGGGCCCAATTCGCGTTTTCCCGACGTGTTACACGGATATATCCGATTTGCGACGATTTCCCCTGAATTGCCCCGGGTTTTTGGCGCACGTGATCGGATTGTGGCACATCGGCGCTGGCATGCACGCGTCGGAAATTGGGGGGCGTGGCCGAGCAAAAAACCTGACAGATTCGGAAAAACCGCCGCATTTTAAAAAAAAAGTGTCGCGGAGCTTGAAATTATCTTTACTAGGAATAGGCCGGTGAACTTGATTGCGTTCCGATGCTCTTCAGCGCAGCAGCGCCACCTGGTGGACGTCGGAGGAATTGCCTTAATGAATCCCGGCCAGACCCGAATCCACCGCAGAGAACGCGCCGCTGGGTCGCGAATGGACTGGGTAAGTAAATCTGCCCCAATGTATAGTAATTCTAGTGTTAGCTCCATTCAGTCTAACCTACCTTCACCCATGATAGGGGCAAGGTTCAGATGACAGAAAGTTAAGCCAAGAATATCAATGTGCCAGAATGTAGCTACAAGACCAAAAATAAACTGGAATCAGGAACCAAGGATCAATGTTATTTCCTGAGAAATTCTGAGAAGAAGCCGTGAGTCAGGTGAGGTCCCATGAAATCCAGAATCAAAATCACCCTATCAGAACTCGCAAATTGTTCTGATGGGATAAGGTTTCGGGCTTCTTGCCGGAAAACCACACCCAGAGCTGCCTGTGATTGACAGCTCCCTTTCTAAACTTTGGGAAAGCTGGGTTTTGCCTGCAGCTGTGGTTTGATTGATGGACGCCTGAACCAGTCAGTACTGGAGGTAGTGCCCATTACTGCCTTATATTCTGCCCAGCCCTTGATTGGGTGCTGATTATTCAGTCTAATCTGTATATCTTGTGCTCTTGCTAAATTTGTTTGCTATTCTATGTTTTGACTTCTACTTTCCCTACTGACTATTCTTTTTGCTAATTGATTCTGTACCTCTGCTGCCATCTTGGTTTGGACCCGGTACCGTCCGGCTTATCTGTCTGTATCTGTTGTTTGCCCCTCAGTGTTGTGTTTCTACCGGTGTTATCCCGCTTTCCCTGTCTCAGACCTGTGTTAGTATTCTGTGCGCCAGTGTGAACACTGACCTGTATCTGTAATTCTGGTTACCTGTCCGCTCCACCATCCAGCAGCTGCCAGAAGAAGTAAGTTTCCCCTGTCATGTTGTAGGGTCACTCAGGGACCGTCAGTTAGGTTCCTGATAGTGGGTTCGCCCTTGTCAGGGCGGTTTATCTGCTTTAGGCAGGGCCTTAGTCCGCAGGGACGTCGCAGGGTGAGTTCGCCACCACCTACCTAGTCTGACAGCTAGCGCCAAGCCTGATTGTGGTTGTGCGGTTGCTGGACAGGTACTGGCACACCCACTGGCCCATTACATCCTTACAAGTGCAAAAAAATGTTCTCAGACTGCCCCATAAATTTTATAATCCTCCCATCATGACTGCAGACTATCACCAAATAGAGATTCAGAAATATAGGCTATATTCTCTGTATATGGATTTGTCAGCTTTACTATATATATGGAAGGACTGAACTATCAGAGTCATTTCACTGCTTTTATAAGGGACTGAGTTCTCTTTGCAGCAGGGAGTGCAGACTCCCGAGATTGTGTCTCTCCTGGAGCTTTTAAAAAAGTAAGTGGAATAAGTGTATTTATCTTCTAGACTGAATTCTAATGACAGGTTCCAGAAGAATATTCACTGGACATCCCCTTTAAGTATCTCAGACACTCCTCCCCCGCAGTGAATATATCAGTCGTGGCTGCACAAACTTTCCTTTAATGATTAATTAATTGAATGAACTTGAACAACATCCATCCACCCCCCCAGCTCATCGGACACGCGATATGTTTCCAGTGGAAAATCAATTATTTTTATGAAAATAAATAAGGGAATCTTCAGTTAAAGGCGTCTCTGTAATTAACCCTGCGTAGTGAGCCGGCCAGAGCCCATACGGAGCGTTCTCCAGCTTCTGCCACCTCCATATATGAGACGAGTACAAGAAGAGTAATGATATTATAAAGTTAAATTATTGGCAAATTCATTAAGATCATAGGAAGACAATATGGTGGGGGTCTGGCAGGGGTCTCTGCTGGAGGAGGATCGGACTTATAAGTGTAAGGTATGAATAGGTCCTTACTTTCTATGGATGAAACACTTCCCCTCTCCAGGTAAAAGCTTCTTTCCAGGAGCTGATCAGATGGCTACAGGGAAACGGCCAAAGGATGGTAGAGGTTTTCCCATAAATATTACTTCCAAAGTTACCTACCCAAATATTTACCTACCCAAAGTGAACAGTAAATGATATTTATTCTCCTGGTGGGGTATGTAATACAAACACCCCAATCCTCTTCCATTATTCCCCCAGTGGATTCCACCAGTAGGGGGTCATCAGAAGCCAGAGGAACTTACAGAGCCCCAGTGCAAAAACCCATAGAAAACCCCAAACTATAATGATTTGATTTAGTTCTGGTACTTTTAAAAGGTTCTTGGGTCCTAGATCCACAGCACCCTCTGCACTCCCTACATGGAGCAATGGCAAAGCAAGCATGGGAGATAACACCCACAGACTAGTATGGAGGGTGCGGGTCTACGCATCAGAAACTGGGAGCACGGATCCTTCAAACAAGAGAATGATAGTGAGTGTGTAACCCATAACGTGCAACCACTGGTCCTGAATCTGTTTTAGAAGTCACGCGAAGAGTTAATAGCGAAGGAAATATGTATATCTATCTATCATAAAATGTTAATTACAAACACATTGCCAGGAATGTAATATTACCTGGAAATCCCATCGTCATCTGGATCCATTTTAATTGCGCGCAGTAAACAATTAGTAGCCTCCGTTAATTACAGTGTAACAGATGTATCTCTCATTAAGGTAATAAGGAGGAATCCAAGTATAACAGTAATAACAATGACTATTTGTTTCCCCTAATGGTGGGGGTTTTAGGGGCAGCAGATGCACATGAGCCCTTTAGTCCTAAAGGCAACACAATGGGGCTTATTTACTAAGGGTCCCGCAGCCACATTTTCGTCAGGTTCCCCAATTTTTCAGGGATCGTGCCAGGGATTGTGTCGCATTCGATTGGATAGTGTCGCAATCGTGCCGGTTTTCATGCAAATCGGGGGACGTGCTGATGGACAATCCGATGGATTTGGACCAAGCGTGGGATTTAAAATTTAAATTTGTGTCGCAAGCCAAGCACTTACATACACCAGGAAGAAGAAGGTGAACTCTGTCAGACCTGAGCAGGGAGTAACACATCCAGGATCTCGGGCGCACGATCTACGTGGATTGCAGCACAGTGCATTGTCGTCGGAGACTCTGGATGGGGACGGGTAAGTAAATGTGCCCCAGTGAGTGCAACTCTGCAGTACAGTCCATTCAAAGTCAGTGAACTCCTTCAATTGTATAAGTGCTCATCACTCGAAATACTCACACAGATGTAGCAGAGCTGAATCTATTATTTGACCATTACTTTTGTACACATATTGCAACAGAACTGAATAACATTTATATCTAGCATATTGTAGGATGATGACAAGTCAGAACCACATTCAGCTCTGCTACATCAGGATCAAAGGATCTATAACATTTTATTGAAGAACACAATGGAAAAGCCCAGAAAAGACCCCCAAACACACACAACTAATAGGAAGCAGCAGGAGGACGATCATGTTCTTCCCGAGGATGGAATCCATATCCTATATTCCCATATTGGCCCCTGCATTGTATAAACAGCCAGACAAATGTGTACAGAGACTCACAGAAGACTGGAGACTCCCATACACACCGTGCACATTGTCCTCTATATATCAATGCAGGGAGATCACTCATAATCTCTAGCAAGTCCCTGCACATCAGGTTTACAGGATTCATATCACAATGGGGGATCTAAAACAGGGAATAGAATAAAGGAGTGAGGCAAAAATGGCTCAACAGCAATATGGGAAAAATATTACTATATGGTGATGATACAATGGAGACAACAAGGTGAACTATAGGCTGTGACACTTTCAGACTCAATCTTACAGTTCATATACATCCTATATCATACTGAGGAGCTGCACTCACTATTCTGCTGCTGGTGCAGTCACTGTGTACATACATGATATTACTTATCCTGTATTGATCCTAAATTACATCCTGTAGATCTTTTACTTTATAGAAAAGTAAAAAACATAACAATACATAACACAAACCGAACATAACATAATATACAATATATACAAAATATATATAATAACTTACCTGCTGATCCAGTCACATTCACACCTAGCAAAAACAATAACTTACAATACACCAAAATGAATAAACACCAAATACCACAACCCCCACCCAATTGATTATCACATCCTAAAACCAATAAACAAAGACAATCCACACCCACAAATAAACATAAAAGACCATAAATATACATAAACCCACACCGCACCTTCTAATAACAAAACACCCCACACCCATTTTTAAAAAAATATATAATCACAAACACAGAATACTCATAAGACTACACTGCACTAGATCCCTCGCCCGTACCCTAGTCTAACGTCCAAAGTTTGCGTAGTCCACTCCCAACCTAACACTATGGCCCAAACCCCACTATATACAATATATACAGTATTTACAACATAACATAAAGAAAACAGAATACAAATGAAAGCTGAACAACATCAATCAATACCATATAAAGCCCAGGTTCGGCCCCTGCAAGCCCCTACACCAGGAGAGGAGATGACAGACTAAGGGACACTAAAGGAGAACCCCCTCCAAAGGAGAGAGGCCCTCCCTGTGCCCAGCCTCTCATACTCCAGAGAGCGCACCTTCACCAGGTCACCGAGAATGTTCCTAACCACCTCATCCACCGGGAGGATTTTACGTTGCGTCAATACTAAGCACCGTGCGTTCCACATGTGGTACCTGACCACTAGGCTAACTAGGAACAATGTGCAGCGGTCCTGGCCACCCAGGCCTCTGAATGCTCCATAGTTCCACTCCGCATAGAAGAGACCGGCCAACCCGGGCCAATGGATGGAAGCACCCACCCGGTCCATGCTCTCCAGCAGACCACGGCACTCCTCCCGGGGACAACCCCTTTCCTCAGAGCTCCTACACTTCAGATTGTCCCTCACACACAGCTTTCCATGGAAGCAGCGCCAAGTCACGTCCCAAAACTTTAAGGGGATCCTGATGGAATTCAACAAACTCAAACCCACCCTCAGATCCTGACTTGGGCAATCCCTGAGGGCCAGAGGCTTCTGGAAGGGGGTCAACAGAACCCTCTTGTCGAGGACTTTCCTCGACATGGTCCTGATCTCCCACATTCCCAGACCCCACCGGCGAATCACCTTCAGAACCGGGGTAGCGTAAGCCGGAAGATGCCCATGAGGTGTGCGAAGATCATTCAATTGCCCTCCTGTCTCCCATTCCTGGAAGAAAGGCCGAAACCATCCCCTACAGGATTATCCCCGCGGAGGAGCCCTCTCTTTCCAGAGGTTTGCTACATTGATCTTAAGAAAGGTATTCACTAGGAACACCACAGGGTTGACCATACACAACCCTCCTTGTCTCCTTGTGCGGTAAGTAACCTCCCTCTTGATTAGGTTCAGCCTATTCCCCCATAACAGCTGGAAGAACAGAGTGTAGACCCGAGTCCAGAGGGGTTCTGGCAACATGCACACACTGCCCAGATAAATCAGCAACAGGAGCAGGAAGGTTTTGATCATATTAACCCTTTCTCTGAGGGTCAAAGACCAACCCTTCCACTGGTCCACCTTCTGGGTGGCGATCTTAAGCCTGCCGTCCCAGTTTTGCATGGGGTAATCCCCCTGGCCAAATTCGATGCCGAGAGCTTTGGCGGAGTCCTGGGGCCCTGGAATAGTGTCCGGGAGATCAAAGCCTGGTTACCCCTCTCCGAGCCAGAGACTCTCAGACTTATCCCGATTGATCTTGGACCCAGAAGCCTCTGAGTAGCGGTCAACCTCTGACATCACCCATTGCGCCTTCCCTCCCAAGGACACGAAAACGGTGACCTCACCAGCATATGCTACCACCCTTAGAGTGGCTTCTGGTGCCGCCCGATCAATCGCGACTCCCACCAACGGCCCACAATCAACCCTCCTAAGGAATGGGTCGATCGCGAACACGTACAGTAGTGGGCTCAGAAGACAACCCTGGTGAACACCAGGCCCGACCTCAAAAGAGCGTCCAATCCAACCATTCACAAACGGGAAACTCTCTGCCCCTGCGTACAAAACTTTCAGCCAATTGACAAACCCACCTGGCAGGCCATACCTCAGAAGGACAGACCAGAGGTACTCGTGGTTAACCCGATCAAATGCTTTTGCCTGATCCAAGGACAACAAGTACCCCTTCCAATTACCAGCCCCGCCCTGCTCCACTGCCTCCCGCACACAAAAAACAGCACTAAATGTACTGCGGCCTTGAACAGAGCAGTGCTGGGTCCCCGAAAGGAGACGGGGCGCAAACTGCACCAGCCAAATAAAAACAGCACCTTTGCCAAAACCTTTCTGTCCGTATTAAGAAGCGCTATGGGGCGCCAGTTCTCAACACGAGATCGGTCCTTACCCCTTATAGAACTCAGATGTTAAGCCATCCGGACCTGGCGATTTCTTCTTGAGGGCGAGCCCTTCAATCGCCAGGCTGATTTCCTCTTCACTGATCATCTCTGTCAAAACATCAAGAGAGGGGTCTACTCCTGGCTCAGGGACAGTTTCAGCCAGGAAAGCCGACAATCAACATCCCAATCTAGATCCTTCCTGCCCAAGAGGTGTGAGTAGAAGGATCTGACGACCTCCAGAATCCCTGATCTGGACCTTTTCAGGGATCCGTCAACCAGTCCTGTGACAACTTTACCATTCACTGATATCTTGCAGTTTCTGTAAGGGTCGGGCGAGCGGTGCAGTCACTGTGTACATACATGACATTACTTATCCTGTACTGATCCTGAGTTACATCCTGTATTATACTCCAGAGCTGCACTCACTATTATGCTGGTGGTGTAGTCACTGTGTACATACATGACATTACTTATCCAGTACTGTCCTGTATTGACATCTACGGCTGCACTCACATTACTGTCACTGTGTAAAAACATGTTATATACTTCTCAGGGGCGTATACGAAGGAGGTGGGCAGCTACATAAGCCCTGCCCCGCGCATAAGAGACCCTTACTATCTAGTTTTAATTTGAACATAGTTTAGCTGTAGGCTCCCGGTCAGGGAGTGACCACAGCTTCTACACTCTGTATATTTATGACCCCTCCTGCCATCCGTATATACACTTCC
>WNYA01000069.1:171732-202037 GCA_019512145.1 Engystomops pustulosus
CTCCTGTATATAATGATATATGTACAGCCGGTATAACCTGGGGATCTTCTGTATATAATGATATATGTACAGCCCGTATAACCTGGGGATCTCCTGTATATAATGATATATGTACAGCTGGTATAACCTGGGGATCTCCTATATATAATGATATATGTACTGCTGGTATAACCTGGGGATCTCCTGTATATAATGATATATGTACAGCCGGTATAACCTGGGGAGCTGCTGTATATAATGATATATGTACAGCCGCTATAACCTGGGGAGCTGCTGTATATAATATCACATTGCTGTATTACAACATGTGGTTGAATTTCTGGCAGATTCATTACAATATTTTACTTGGCACTTGTATTTCTCTATAAACTTTCACCCCTTCAAATGTAAATTTACTATATTTTCCTTAGTAGTATATTTCATGTTTTCTCTCCAAATATTAGAGGAATTGGTCCCAGGAGTCAAATATCAGGAAAACACTGAGGGTAAAGCCATCATTTAACATATGGGAAATTAGAAGACTAAAGGATGCATGACAGTACCACACATGATAGGATTAGATACACAGCTCAGCAGTCATTATCACACATGATATGTTTAGATACACAGCTCAGCAGTCAGTATCACACAGGAGAGGATTAGATACACAGCTCAGCAGTCAGTATCACACAGGAGAGGATTAGATACACAGCTCAGCAGTCAGTATCACACAATTAAACCTGGGATCTCTGTATATAGATAGATGTTCAAGCCTTATACCTGGGGAATCCCTGTATAATTATATATGTACACTGTATAACCTGGTGGATCTCCTGTAATATATTTAGCAGCCTGTCTACCTGGGTCTCCTGTATATAATGATATTGTACCAGCTGGATAACCTGGATCTCCTGTATAGAATATTATTGATGTACAGTTGTATAAACCGGGGATCTCCTGTAATTGATATATGAATACAGTTGTTATAGGACTGGGGATCTCCTGTATATAGATATATAGTACAGCTTGGTATAACCCCTTGGGGATCCTCCTGTATATATTATATATGTTCATGCTGGTATCAACCTGGGGATCTCCTGTATATATGATCATATGTACCTGTATAAACCTGGGGAGTCTCCTGTATATAATGTTTGTCCTGTTACACGATGCTCGTATTATACTTTATCACTACTTAACCTGATGCTGATAATATGATATTCAGCTGGTATAACCTGGGGATCTCGTATATATATATATGTACCGCAAATTGTATAACATGGGGATTCCTGTATTATGATATATTACAGCTGGATACACTGGGACTCCTGTATAGAATGAATATGACAGCCGTAAACGACCCTGTTATTGTATATATACAAGCTGTCTGGGATCTCCTGTATAGAATGTTAGTACAGCTGGTATAACCTTTGGGGATCTCCTGTATACTATATATGTAAGTGGTTAAACCTGGGATCTCCTGTAATATATATTTGATACATGTAACAGCTAGACGTGTATCCCTTGGATAATTTCAACAAAAAAATTCGTACGGGGATCTCCTGTATATATGATATTTTGTACAGCTGGTACTAACCTGTGTATTCCTTATATAATGATATATGTACAACTCTGTGTGAAACCTGTGGGTCCTGTATAAGTAGATATAGGTACATGCTGAATAACCTGGGATCTCCTGTATATATGTATATATGTACAGTGCCGGTATAACCTTGGAAGATTATATATCACCGTATACCTGGATCTCCCTGTATAGAGTACATTGTACCGGTATAACCTGGGGATCACCTGTAATATAATGTATAATGTACAGCTGGTATAACTGGGGATCTCCTGTATAATGATCTTGACAAGCCTTAAACCTGGGGTCTCCTGTAATATACATGATATGTACATCTGCGTATACACTGGGGATCTCCTGTATATAAGATATTGTACAGCTGTATAACCTGGTATCTCTTATTAAATATACGATCTTTACCGGTAAAACCTGGTGTCCCTGTATATAAATGCATCTAATTACCGCCTGGTCAACCCTGAGATCTCCTGTATATACTTGATATATGTACAGCGGTGGTAACACCGGGGATTCCCTGTAGATATGATATATGTACAAGGCCGGTATATAACCGGGAATCTCCTTCTATATGATAATTTTGTACATCTGTATAACCTGGGATCTCCTTCTATATGATTCTGTACACCTGGTATACCTGGGGTCACCGTATTAATGATAAATATGTCGTGTGTATAACCTGGGTGTCTCTGGTATATAACTGATATATTTCAGCTGTATAAACCTGGGCATCTCCGTTATAGTAAGTAATATGTAGCATCTGGTAACACTGGGGATCTCCCTGTATTATGAAGATTTGTACAAGCCGGTTATAACCTGGGGGTCTCCTGTATATAAAGATATATGTACGCGGTATAACCTGTGGGATCTCCTGTAATAATGATATAATGGACATCTGGTATAACGTATGATCTCCTGTATATAACGTATACGTACAGTCTGGTAGTACCGGGGGATCTCCTGTTATGATATATGTCACCCGGTATAACCTGGGGTCTCCTGTATTATGATATTTGTACAAGCTGGTAATAACCGATGTCTCCGATTAATGATCTATGTACAGCTGGTATACCGGGGGATCTCTGTATATAATGATATATGTACTTGTAAATAACCTGGGTACTCCTGTAATAATGATATTATTTACTGCTGGTATAAACCTGGGGATCTCCTGTATTCATGATATTGTACACTGGTATAAACCTGGGGATCTCCTGTATATAATGATATATGACAGCCGTATAACCTGGGGTCTCCTGTATATACGGATATATTGTACAGCTGGTAAAATTTTCACAATTTGAATTTTTCCAGCAGACATTGATGTTGGTTTCTTCCTCACATTCGGTTCGGCCATAATCCTCTATAATCACAGAAACCTATGTTTTGCTTTCTGCTTTGACCCTTTTAAGGAAACTCTCCGTCTTGTTGTTCTCGTCATCATGTGAACAAATCCTTTCTTTCTATAAACACATACGTTGCCGGTTCCCGAATCTCTAGTTCCCTTTTCTGCACGGCGGTCGGCACCGGAGGGATTTTATGAGATGGTTCGCGAGGTTTTACGAGGGTCGAATCAAGATAAGTCTGTCCCTCCCTGACTCTGAAGCCAACATAAATAACTGAAGACCCGTTTTAGCGTTTTTTTGGTGAGAGGCTTCCCCGGATTCTTTGCCATATGGAGGATATGAGGGTTAATCCCTATTATGTCCACAATGACCATTGAACATCTCCGCCTCCCACCCGTCCCCTGAGGCCTCTGCACCAAAGAGAAGTGTGAATGCCGCGCACTCAGGATATCATTTCATCCATATACTTTCTAAACTAATCAAAGAATCTCAAGCCACTTTCTGATCATTGTGCACTAGGTGATTCATGGCGGGGGCTTATTGACTTGCATGAGGCTTTTATATTTCCCAAAATAGTTAAAAGCGACCCGTCAGCGTGGTGTGACCCAACTGATCAGCAGTCATGCTAGATATTGCCCTGATCGATGTCTAATCAACCGTTGTGTAAAATTATAATCAGCAACTTGACTGTAAAATATGTGATTTATAATGCCGCATTGTATCATATCTTCTACAAAGGTCATGTAGCGTGTCCCCACACTGCTGGTGCCTGTCCCTCTATGCTGGCCACTGTTAGGTATTGCAACCGTAGAGATGTGTAATCAGACCTTTGTATTGTTAGTCTATATATGAAAACAGGCAAGGAATTGTTAAAAAACATCCTTCCTATTCACATCTATCTATAAGAGGAAAGGGGCATGTAAGTATGAATTTCAGGGATCACAGAGCACAGCAGTGTGAGTAAACCCCCAATGCAGTTGGAGAAGTCACAAACCTGGTTACACATCTCTCCAGGGCATATACCTCACAGTGTCTGAGTCTGCAGCAGTCCCTTAATATGACCTTGCAACCCCCTAACCACATAATGAACAAATGTACCTCTATTGACCTAAATGAAATGGATCCAAAAGATAAGGAGACACTTGGGCCCTGGAGCTTAAGTGGTTCTATGGGGTGTCTCTTCTCCACACTCTAGTACCAGGACTGCATCAGCAATGAGGCAAGTTGAGCCTCTTGCCTTAGGAAGCACCACATGCAGCAAGATAGGGGGAGCATCAGGGGCACATTCTGGCACCCATCTATTAACTCATTGCTGTGATGGCTAATGAACCTTAGAGGGTGGATATACTGTATATACTCATGCATAAGCCGAGTTTTTCAGCACAAAAAAAAGTGCTAAAAAATCTAAACTCAGCCAGCAGAGACGCGTCCATGCAATCTGCCGGCCAGCGCAAACTATGATGCGGCCGCTGGTGACGTCATAGTATGCGCCGGCCGGCAGATCGCATGGACGTGTCTCTGCCAGTTGTTACAGCCAAAAGAACACAGAAGGAGCTGCAACAAGCATTGGGGATGCCGGAAGGTGAGTATGTAAGTTTATTTTTTTAAGTGGGCTGGCTATATATTAAAGGGGGCTGGCTGTATACTTAAAGGGGCTAGTTGGCTGGCTGCATACTTAAGGGGGCTAGCTGGCTGGCTATATACTTCAAGGTTGTCTGTATACTTAAGGGGGCTGGCTATATACTACTGGGGGACTTGCTGGCTATATACCACAGGGGGCTGGCAGGCTATATACTCGAGGGGGCTGGCAAGCTATATACTCGAGGGGGCTGGCAGGCTATATACTACAGGGGGTGGCTGGCTATATAGTAAAGGGGGCTGTCTGGCTCTGTACTAAAGGGTGCTGGCTGTATACTCTTGGGGGCTTACTGTGTATATACTACTGGGGGCTGGCTGGCTATATACTACTGGGGGCTGGCTATATATTACAGGGGGCTGGCTGGCTGTATATTACAGGGGGCTTGTTAGCTATATACTGGGAGGCTGTGACCAATGCATTTCCCACCCTTGTTTTTTACATGAGTCAATAGGTTTTCCCAGTTTTTGGTGGTAAAATTAGGGGCCTCGGCTTATACCCACATCAGCTTATACTCAAGTACTTATGGTATGCTTGTCATGGAATAAACATTTGCCATGGAGTGCTGCATTTTTGGCTAATTTATATTATTTAGGACTCATGCACACAACTGTCATTTTTCACTGTGACTTACCTGCACAAGCATCGACCCCATAAACACCTATTGTGCATGGTCACAGTGCGGTCCACCGACTGGAACTTGACGCAAATAAGGACCGGTAGTGCGACATTTTTGCACCTAAATGAGGCGCCTGAATTATCACAAGTTACTTCTATCTGTGATGAGTTGAGTTCCTGCCTCTTATTAATCACGTGTGAGTCTCTGGATGATTGTGCGACTGCACTTTCCTTTAGGCGCAGTTTAGGTGCAATGTTTGATTCAGGCAGTTACAAGTGCTCCTGCTACAAGTTCCTCTCTGCTTCTCTCCCGCGCCCCAGAATGAGAATGACCCTCACATCCTGAACCCAGTGACCTCCTCAGCAGTGTCTTCGCCTGAAGGGGATCCCCCAGTGAAGAACCCCTGGTGCCCCCCTGTAATTTTGCCAAGTATCCTCCTCAGACACTGCTTCATGGGGACACTTTGTACTGTCTGCACGATCCCCCCTAGTGATGGGTCCTTCAAGGATGAGCCGGCACGAAGAGCTCGCTCTTTTGCGTGAACGACAGGAGTCGGCCTCCTCAGTAAGCCGATAGCTGACGATGGCCCATTAGGCCGGCAGCATACATGGCGTTTTGAACCAGTTTTTGGGACGTTTTTAAGTAGTCTGTTAAAAAACGCATGCATTTTTGAAAATACATCAGTTTTTTTGAAAAGGCATCAGTTTTTTCAGATTTTGTTTATTTTCCCCAATTACTATAATTATCATAATTGGGGGAAAACTGACAAAAATTATTTCAAATGCTTTTGTATAGTAACCTGTTTTTTGTAAATTCATAAATTTTTACATTTACTTTTTTTTTTAATTTATTGGTTATTTCTCAGGGTGAGGTCAGATGTTGCATTTTGATTCCGTTTTCAAACACAGGTGAGGAGAGGTGATTTGCCTAAGTACATTACTGTTAACATTTGCATTTACAAAACACAATGTAAATGTGACATTAACGCATACGTTTTTGCAACATCCCCCACCGGGGCCTAGCCTTTTCTTGGGGCCTGGAGGCAGCCGGGGTCCAGAATACCGGAGTGGCTGGCGGTTGCAGCCTTGGGCATGCTGATGTCATGGTGCTTGGTATGGGGACCGGAGGGCTGTCCTACAGCCTGCCAGGTCTCCAGCAGGTGATGTGTGCAAGAAATAAGGAGGGAGAGGCTGAGGTACTTGGTCTCCCTGGGGCAACCCCTGAGTGTCCGTAATATATGTCCCTTGGTGATGGATGGGTACCTCTTGGTGGTACAGCCTTATCCAGGGAACAGACGTTGGCAACATTGTGCAAAATAACTCACAGTTCCTTATTGGAACAACTGTAGGCAAACGGCCAAAGCGATCTTGGAACAGATTCTGGATTACTGGAGAGTCCGGATTACTGGAGTGGTCATGGAGAGTGGTCCTCAGGAATGGTTAACCAGCCTAGTAGCAGATGCAGGCTGGGATGGAGCTGTGTCCAGTTGTGGATGCTGCAGCTCTTGTCCTGGGTCTAGCTGAGCGTCAGTGCTGATGGTGCACAGACACTGTCTCTCTTCGCTCTGTGACGGGATGTGTTCTATAGTGAGAGCTGAGGCCTAAGAGGCCTGTGGTAAGAGCATGTGCTCCAAGTTCTTTCTGGAACTGACCTGGGCTTAAGAGACTGACCTTAGAGACCCAGCCCCTCCCTGTCTAGAGGTTTTGTTATCCTGGTCAGGTTCTGGCTAACTCTTCAATCACACACCAGTATACATAGTGCTATACAATTGGTAGACAGAATCACATCCACTTAACCCTTGCCTGTTCAGGCAGAATTTACAGCTGCTGTTTACCTTATAACCCGGTGTAAGAACTTACTAGAAGGTTCATGACTCCTTCAGACAGCTCCTAACCTGGAGACGGCGTTGTTTGCAACTACTCCTCTGTCCATGTATTGGCAGGGGTGTTGCATGCACTATGCGTTTACTGTGCGTTTTGTAAATGTAAATATTAACAGTGATGTAATTAGGCAAATCAACTCTCCTCAGCTGTTGTAATGTGTTTCAAAATGCAATTAAAACGCAATCAAAACGCAATGTGTGACCTAACCTTTAACACCACGTGTGACGGCAGCCTCATATATCGTGATCTTCCTGGGGTGTGACTACAGTGCTACAGTGCCCCTCACATGTCTTGTATCCTTTCCTGCACAAAACCCCCTCACATGGCTTGTATCCTCTCCTGTATATAACCCCCTCACATGGCTTGTATCCTCTCCTGTATATAACCACCTCACATGGCTTGTATCCTCTCCTGTATATAACCCCCTCACGTGGCTTGTATCCTCTCCTGTATATAACCCCTCACATGGCTTGTATCCTCTCCTGTATATAACCCCTCACATGGCTTTAATCCTCTCCTGTATATAACCCCTCAGATGGTTTGTGTCCTCTCCTGTATATAACCCCCTCACATGGCTTGTATCCTCTCCTGTATATAATCCCTCACATGGCTTGTGTCCTTTCCTGAACATAACCCCCTCACATGGCTTGTATCATCTCCTGTATATAACCCCTCACATGGCTTGTATCCTCTCCTGTACATAACCCCTCACATGGTTTGTGCCCTCTCCTGTATATAACCCCTTCACATGGCTTGTGTCCTCTCCTGTATGTAACCCCCTCACATGGCTTATATCCTCCCCTGTATATAACCCTTCACATGGCTTGTATCCTTCCTGTACATAACCCCCTCACATGGCTTGTATCCTCTCCTGTATATAACCCCGCACATGGCTTGTATCCTCTCCTGTATATAACCCCCTTTCATGGCTTGTGTCCTCTCCTGTATATAACCCCCTCACATGGCTTGTTTCCTCTCCTGTATATAACCCCTCACATGGCTTGTATCTAGAGATGAGCGAGCACTAAAATGCTCGGGTACTCGTTATTCGAGACAAACTTTTCCCAATGCTCGAGTGCTCGTCTCGAATAACGAGCCCCATTGAAGTCAATGGGAGACTCAAGCATCTTTCAAGGGGACCAAGGCTCTGCACAGGGAAGCTTGGCCAAACACCTGGGAACCTCAGAAAAGGATGGAAACACCACGGAAATGGACAGGAAACAGCAGGGGCAGCATGCATGGATGCCTCTGAGGCTGCTTAATCGTACCATTATGCCAAAATTATGGGCAACAGCATGGCCATAACAGAGTGACCGAATGAGGCTAAAACATGCAATAATTGACCCTGACACTATAGGGGACGGCATGCAGAGGCAGCGGCAGCAGCGGCAGGCTAGAGAGTGTCATGGCGACATACCCTAAATGGACTCAGGCTTCAAACCAATGGATGGCAGAGAGGAACCAAAGGAGGTGAGCAAGAAGCGCTGAAATGATTTCCTATGTGAACAAAAGGTTGACTGTATATTTAGTTGATAACACAGCATGATGGCGACATAGTGACCAAGTTCCATAATGTATCTGGTGAAACACCCGAAAAATGAGCCTGACACAGCTCTTTTGATAAGGGGACGACATGTGGAGACAGCCATGGAGACGACGTCCATGATTAAGAGCGACAGTATGGGGAATTCATATTGCGCTGCTATGATTGCAACTTCAGGTCTCCAGCATGGCGGCGACAGATGGAGACACCTGAAAATTCTGCCTGACACAGCTCGTTTGATAAGGGGATGATGTGCTGCATATCCTCTCGTGCTCCAGCATCTGGGGTATAGAGAGTTGAAATGAGACATTGGTGGACGCTGTGGAGGATCGTGGAGGCAAAATGGACAGGAAACAGCAGGGGCAGCATGCATGGATGCCTCTGAGGCTGCCTAATCTTGGGATGGAGCTGGCGGTCCACTGCCAGGCGAGATTTCGCCTGTCCAAGCCCCTGTCTCTCGGCTCCTCCCCACCCAAAATGGGCCTGGGGGCCAGAAGCGTTTACTTTGAAAAAATTATAATTTTCAAAGCAGGCCGGGTCGTTTGAATATTTCACCTAGGAATAATGGAATAGCATAGTGGTTCTATTTTTAATTGTTTTTACGGAAATGGTTCCATGATTAAGAGCGACAGTATGGGGCATCCATATTGCGCTGCTATGATTGCAACTTCAGGTCTCCAGCATGGCGGCGACAGATGGGCCGAGTTCCACTATGTATCTGGTGAAACACCAGAAAATTCTGCTTGACACAGCTCGTTTGATAAGGGGACGATGTATGGAGGCAGTGAAGGGATGGTGAGGCTGATGATGGCAGCATCGCCACTGACCATCTGTGTTGACTCCTCAAAGTTACTAAGCACCTGACAGATATCAGACATCCACATCCACTCATTTTTGACTTGAGGAAGCTGACTGACCTGACTACCAGTTCTGGTGGAAGTTGACATCTGGCAGTCTACAATCGCTCTGCGCTGCTGGTAAACTTTGGATAACATGGTTAATGTGGAATTCCACCTCGAGGGCACGTCGCACAACAGTCGGTGAGCGGGCAGTTGGAGGTGGCGCTGTGCTGCCCTGAGAGGGGCAGCATCTGTGGTCGACTTTCTGAAATGCGCACAGATGCAACGCACCTTCGTGAGCAAATCAGACAGATTGGGGTGTGTCTTGAGGAACTGCTGCACTATGAGATTTAACACATGGGCCAGGCATGGCACATGTGTCAGTCTGCCAAGTTGCAGAGCCGCCACCAGGTTACGGCCGTTGCCACACACAACCATGCCTGGCTTCAGGTTCAGTGGTGCCAGCCACAGATCAGTCCGCGCCGTGATGCCCTGTAATAGCTCTTGGGCGGTGTGCCTTTTATCGCCTAGGCTCAGCAGTTTGAGCACTGTCTGCTGTCACTTAGCGACGGCACTGCTGCTGCGCCCACAGCTACCAATTGACGGCGCCATGCCCATGGATGGTAATTCGGACTGTGGGAAGGGTCCAGAAAACAGTTTCTCAGAGTATGCCGGTTCAAATGCCAAATTTTGCTGGGAGGGGGCAGACTGGGGGGAAGGAGGCTGAGGTGGAGGAGCTGGAGGAGTGCTGATTTCGGTGACATGGGTGGACTGCGTGGAAGACTGACTGGTGGACAAATGGCTAGAAGCATTGTCCGCAATCCACGACATCACCTCTTCGCACTGTTCTGGCCTCAACAGTGCTCTACCACGAGTCCCATTAACTTGAGACATGATGAACCTAGGGAGTGTAGCTCTGCGGCGTTCCCCTGCTCCCTTATCAGCAGGTGGTGTCTCACCCCGCCCAGGACCACGGCCTCTGACCCCTGCAGCAGGTGGACGCCCACGGCCTCGTCCTCTACCCCTAGCCCTCGGGTTAAACATTTTCCAAATTAAAGTGTAAACTTTACATTTTTTTTTTTTAAACAAAACGATGCTATCCTATTGCTATGGCTAGTTTCTAACCTACACTGACAGCACACAACTGGATTTTGTGCTGTGCCTGATGACTTTGAGTTATAAAAAGAAATAAACGTAAAAAAAAATAAATCAGCAGACTCTGCCAAATTCAAATCAAACCCCTAATAAATTGTCCCACTTCGGTGTTTGAGGTGGATATGCGTGTCACTAAGAGCTAAACACAACTGTCGCAAGTCTCCCAGCAAATTCCTCACAATATGGTACTAGCTGCACTACTAATAGCAGCAAGCCCAGCCACAAGCAAACAAAAAAAAAAGTAAAATATAACGCTATTGTAGGCCTAAGTAAGCCGTTGGGGTTCTCCTATGGCTATTTTCTAGCCTACACTCAAAGCACACTGCTTTGCCAGATTACTTTGTGTCCTTGTGTCCTCTCCTGTATATAACCCCTCAGATGGCTTGTATCCACTCCTATATATAACCACTCAAATGACTTGTGTCCTCTCCTGTATATAACCCCTCACATGGCTTGTGTCCGTCCTCTCCGGTATATAACCCCCTCACATGGCTTGTGTCCTCTACTGTATATAACCCCCTCACATGGCTTGTATCCTCTCCTGTATATAACCCCTCACATGGCTTGTATCCTCTCCTGTATATAACCCCTCACATGGCTTGTATCCTCTCCAGTATTTAACCCCTCACATGGCTTGTATCCTCTCCTGTATATAACCCCTAACATGACTTGTATCCTCTCCTGTATCTAACCCCTCACATGGCTTATATCCACTCCTGTATATAGCCCCTCACATGGATTATATCCTCTTCTGTATATAACCCCTCACATGGCTTGTGTCCTCTCCTGTATATAACCCCTCACATGGCTTGTGTCCTCTCCTGTAGATAGCCCTCTCACATGGCTTGTGTCCTCTTCTGTGTATAACCTCCTCACATGGCTTGCATACTCTCCTGTATATAATCCCTCACATGGATTGTGTCCTTTCCTGTATATAACCCCCTCACATGGCTTATATCCTCTCCTGTATATAATCCCTCACATGGCTTGTGTCCTTTCCTGACCATAACCCCCTCACATGGCTTGTATCGTCTCCTGTATATAACCCCTCACATGGCTTGTATCGTCTCCTGTATATAACCCCTCACATGGTTTGTGTCCTCTCCTGTATATAACCCCTCACATGGCTTGTATCCTCTCCAATGGTATGTAAAACCACCTCAAGTGGCTTGTTGCATCCTGTAAATATAACCCCCTACATGGCTTGTGTCCACTCCTTGCATTTAACCACACTCACATGGCTTGTATTCAGCTCTCCTGTATTATAACCCTCCTTTCACATGGCAATGTATCCTCTGTATATAACCCCCTCTCATGGATTGTATCCTCTCCAGTTTAAACTCCCCTGCAATGGGTTGTTGTCTGTGGATTTAAGGACATTTGCAACAAGAAGTCTCAAAAAAAAGCCCAAAATTTGAACCTTGCCAGGACTGGAAAAAAGCGGAACATGTATCACACTTAAAAAAATACAGGATCCTAAATTATGGTGCAAAAAAAAAAAAGACCTTCCAAGTATCTCAAAAATTCATACAAAACGGAGACAAATGACACATGCCCCCCACTGAGTTATGTTGCAATCTGCAGTTGTGAAACTGGGTATAGTGGTGTCTGACATATGTCGGCCCACCCCTCACATGATTCTGTCTTGCAAGAGGTTAAACATGTGGACCTGTAATTGCCCCTTCCACGTGGCAGGGGCCGAGTCCTATAAGTGTCCTGTAAGCCTGGACTCCTTGCTGCGCAAACTGACCTGTATTAGATACCTTGCGTATTAATATTTGTCTGATTTACTGTTGAGTGTTACAACTTTACCCAGAGGGAACGTGCCAGTTCTTGGCCTCCGGTAGGTGGGGACCCATAAGTAGGACGCGGAGAGCTTGGCGGGGCTAAGGGTGATGGCTCACTGTCTGGTGTGTTCCGCCATTACAGCAGGCTATGCTGCTGTACTATACAGCAGGATACAATGCATCTGTGCGGTATATACAGGGGATACCTGTTCGATGCTGTACATATACCGGGGGGGGGGCTACACGGCTCTGCATGCTGTACTGTCCAAGGGGATTTACAACTGCTCTGCTGCGTACTATACCGGGGATACACTGCTCCTTGCTGCTGGGCATACAGGGGATTACACTGGCTATGTGCGTACTCTACAGGGTACACTGTTTGTGGTACTATACGGGATTACCATGCTCTGCTTGCATGTTACTATACAGGGGATACACTATCTTGCTGCTGTACAACAGGGGATACTACTTCTCTGCGCTGTACGTACAGGGGTACACTGCTTGATGCGGTACGATACAGGGGAGAACCTGTCTGCTGCTGTGATATACAGGGGATAACTGCTTGCTGCTGTACTATACAGGGGGACCACTGTTGATGTGTACTATAAAGGATTACCTGCTCTGCTGCTTGTACTATACAGGTGATACATGCTTGCTGCGGTATATAACAGGGGATACAACTGCTATGCTGCTATACTATACAGGCGGGTGACATTGCTCTGCGCTTGTACTGTACAGGGGGATACACTGCTCTGTGCTGTACATACAGGGGATTACATGTTGCTGCTGGATATACAGGGGATTAACTGCTCGTGCTGCTGACTATACAGGGGATGATACACTGTCTGCTGCTGTACATAAGGGGTACAAATGCTTTGCTGCTGTACGGACAGGGTACACTGCTCTGCTGCTTGCTGTATACTACAGGGGATCACGCTCTGCTGATGTGCTTAGACAGGGGATACAATGCTCTGCTGCTGTACTAGACAGGGGACTACATCTGTTCTGATGCGTACTATACAGGGGATTACATGCTCTGCTGGGTACTATACAGGGGATTACCACTACTTTTGGGGCTTTTTTGCCCTGTTACTTACAGGGGATACACTGCTCTGCGACTGTTAATGACAGGGGATACAACGCTTCATGCTGTGTACTATTGTCAACAGGGGATACACTGCTTGCGGCCTGTGCATACACGGGAACACTGCTCTGCTGTGACTATCAGGGACACATGCTCTGCTGCATGTCCTATAAGGGGATACATGCTCTGCTGCGTTGACTCTACAGGGGATACACTGCTTGCTGGGGTATATAACAGGGGATACACTGCTATGCTGCTAAGCTATACAGGGGGATACACTGCTCTGCTGCTGTTATGTACGGGGAGGATACACTGCTTGTGCGTTGCTATATTAAGGGGATACACTGCTCTGTGCTGTACATTACAGGGGATCCATGTTGCTGCTGTACTATACAGGGGATCCACTGCTATTGCTGCTATACTCTACAGGGGGGATACCCTGCTATGCTGCTGTACTGTACAGCGGGCTACATGCTTGCTGCTGTACTATACAGGGGTGATTACACTGCTCTGCTGCGGTACTATACAGGGAATACACTGCTCTGCTGCCTGTGCCTATAACAGGGGGAAAATGCTCAAGATCGCATGTTACTAGACAGGGGCCACTGCTCTGCTTGTTGTACTATACGGGGATCACGCCTTGCTGCGTGTATAGTACAGGGGCTACACCGCTTGCTGCTGGACTATCAGGGGAACCATGCTCTGTGGGTTACTAACAGGGATTACACCGCTCTGCGGTGTTATATACAGGTGGATACACTCTCTGTGCTGTATTACGGGGGATACATGCCTCCTTCTGCTGTACTCTAACAGGGGATACACTGCCTTGCTGTACAGATTACGGGGATTGACACTGCTGGCTGTGTACTATTAAGGGTTACACTTGCTCTGATGCTGTACTTACAGAGGATACATGCTCAGTTGTGTGGTCGACCGGGGCTACAGGCTCTGCAGGATACCATACAGGGATACACTGCTCAGCTGTGTATATAAAGGGGATACACTAGCTAGCTGTATTTGTGTAATAGTAAGTGGATACCTGCTCTGCTGCGGTAATGTACAGGGGATACATGCTATGCTGCTGTACGAACAGGGGATACACTGCTTGCTGCGGTGCTATCGGGGATGTACACTGCTCTGATGACCGTACGATACAGGGGATACATGTTCTGCTGCTGCTCCTGGTACTATACAGGGGATACACTGCGCGCGGCTTTTTACATATACATGGGGAACACTACTCCTGCTGCCCTGTACCTCACAGGGGATACACTGCTCTGCTGGAGTTATGTCCAGGGGATGACAAGGCGCGGTGATTCTTTACGGCCCCTTCTTTGTGCACGATACTATGGCCGCCAGAAACGGCCAGCGTGGCTGGCCTTCGCTTTCCCTCTCTTTTTCGTTCACCTTTCTCTTTTCACTTTTTTTTCTTGTCGCGTAGACAGGGGATACACTGGCTCCATGCGTGCGTTTTCTTGTACTATACTAGGTAGGGACACACGGCTCCTCCTGATGGCCTGGAAATAGGTCTACATGGTTGGATTCTGATCACTGTCGGCCCTGCTTTGCTTTCTTTTTTTTTTCCTTGTCTGATACGCGTAGACAGGGGGGGTTGATAAACCTGCCTTGGCGCTGTGGGTAACGCATGTAGGTGCGGGAACAGGCTAGTTGCCCCTCATAATATACAAGACTGGGTCTGGGGCGGATAAACGCTCGCGGTGGTTGTACTGTACAGGGGGAACACTGCTTTGATGCTGTTACTATACCAGGGGATACACTGCCTTGTGCTGTATAACAGGGTTTTTTTGGTGGAGATACAAGGAGCTGTGCGGCCCATCCTCTTATCTGGGACTGATACTCTTAGGGGTTTTCGGTACGAACTACGGCTGTACTGTGCCTTGTTGACTACGTAGAGACTAGCCGGGGTGCCGAGGAACAACCCGGTCTCCGGCTGGGGCCCTGTATGCGTTTAGGCTGAGTTCTGGGACAGGGAGTACAGTTCGGGCAGCTGCGTGTCATTTTCTCTCCTCCCCTTACGTTACGAGGAAAGGGGCGAGGTAGACACCTGCGCAGTGGTATTTTTGCCCCTTGCGTTTTTTTGCATTTTTCGGGCATATGAACAAGGAGAGGGAGTTACACGGCCGTCTGTGCGGTGCGATACTTACTTGGGGAGTACACGGCGCAGCTGCCTTCTGTTGCTGTACTTGTGTGTACGAGACACTGGTGTGTACACATCGGGCGCTGCCTTAGAGTGGACTATGGACAGGGATTCACTGATCTGCCCGGTCCCCTGTAGTTACTATTTATGCAGCGGGATACACCGCTATGATCGCGGTACTATACAGGGGACACACTGCCTCGGCTTTGTGGACTAGACAGGGGCAATTACCAACGCTCTGGGGCTGTATACAGGGGATACACTGTATGCTGCTGTAACATACAGGGGGATACACGGCTCTTATGCCTTTGTTTTACTATGACAGGGGATACACGCTCTGCTGCGTGTACTTATTACAGGGGATACATGCTCTGCTTGCCTGTTTACTATACACGGGGATCCACTGCATATTCTGTGTATATACAGGGATACACTCGCTCTGCTGATGTACCTATATCAGGGGAGGATACACTGTCTTATGGCTTGACCTAACAGGGGATTATCACTGCTCTGCGTGCCTTGGCTACTTATACAGCGGTGAGACCCACTGCTATGGTCTGCTCTGGACTATTACAGGGGATACACCGGCTATGGCTGCTGGGTGTTGTTACTTACAGGGGATACACTTGCTCTGCGCTGTACTAACAGGGGATTACACTGCTGCTGCCTGGACTATTACAGGGGATCACACTGCTCTGCTGCTGTACTGTACAGGGGACAGGATACATCGCCTCTGCGCCTGTACTATACAGAGATACACTGCTCTGCTGCTGGGTCACTATACGGAGATACCACTGCTCTGCTGCTGTAACTCTACAGGGGATGCACGCTAGGAAAATGAGAAAAAACATGGTTATTTTTCGCTAGTTGTGATTAGTCACAAATCTGTCGCCTAAAACAACATCGAGCAACCTGCCACAGTGTCTTTCCTGGGGTAGAGTGGGAGGAGGGGGACTAGACGGGGCGGGGGAGGTTTCGGTTCACCCTCTCTAGTACTATAGATAACCATTATTATCCAATGTGCCGCTATAAGGGCTATGTACTATTGATGAGTGACAGCAGGGTTGAGATAGATAGATCAGCATATGATAGATTTTGTCCTCTCTACTAACATCTCATTTCAACATTGTATGTGACATTCTCCTTCCTGGTATGAACACAAATCTATTAAATCCCCCACATCCCGGACACCCGGGGCCCCGCAATCGTGTTCAGCTCCTCGTCTGATTTTTTTTAAAACTCAATTCCTAAGCACCCGAGGTGGGATTGAAGAGATCACTTTTTCAGCTGTCTCAATCCGAATCATGTAGGACCACGGGGGTATAACAAAGTGAATGGATTGGTACGTTGTTGCAACGGTTGATGGGGAAGTTTTAAGGACATGTGTTTTATATATCAATTAAAGGGGTCTAAATTCTCCCCTGGGTCTGCGTGAAGGTAAGGAAAGGGTCACCGACCGCGTCACAGAGAATGACAACCCCCCTGCGCGCATAATCTGCGGATGAGACGTGAGTCTGTAAATGTATCCCAAGCAGCCAAAGACTAATCCAGGGATTTCATAAAAACACCCAGCCCAGATCTGTACGGTAATTACAGGGAAAAAGGATACAGGAGTATCTAAATCATATCAGTGTGATTCCTGTCTTTGAGCTGGTGTATCTAATCCTATCATGTGTGGATACTCTTGCTTAGCTATGATCAAATCTATCATGTGTATACGTACGGGAGAGGGGTATAATCCTGTTATGGGGGAGACGCTCTCCTTCCTCCTTTCCTTTTTCCACATGAGAAGCTGTGTATCTATATATATGGTGATTAACTGTTCTGCTGAGTGTGTATCGATCCTATCAGTGTAGATATGTTGCTGAGCGTGTAATCTAGTTCCTATGTGTGAATGATTGAGGAGCTAGTATCTAATCTTTCATCGTGTGTTTGTTGCAGAGGGGGTATCTAATCCGATTGGGGAGATATGTTGATCAGCTGTTGATATCTAATTCCTATTTCCGTGTGATATGCTCTACCTGATCTGTGTATCTAATCCTATGCTGTTGGTATACTGTCTGTGAGATGTGTATCTTATTCTATCATGGTGATACTGTCTGCTGAGCTGTGTATCTAACCCATCATGTGTGATTACTGTCTGCTGAGTGTGTATCTAATTCCTATTCATGTGTTGATACTGTTCGCTGAGATGTGTATTAATCCTATCATGGGTGATTACTGTCTGCTGAGCTGGGTTGTATCTTATCCTATCATGTGTTTGTTACTGCGCTCTGCGGAGTTGGTATCAATCTTAATATGTGTGATTACTGTGCTGCTGAGCTGTGTATCTAGTCCTATATGTGTGATACTTCTGCTAGAGCGTTGATCTAATCGTATTATGTGTTGATACTGTCTGATGCGCTGGGTATTAAGCGATTCTGTGTGATACTGTCTGCTGCTGAGCTGTGATCCTTAATTCCCATATGGGTGATATGTCTGCGAGCTGTGTATTCTAATAGTATTTATGTGTGATCTGTTGCTGAGCTTCTGTATCTAATCCTTACATGTGTGATATGTGCTGGCGTATGTATATGGTGAGATGATTAACGCTTAACCCCACATTTAAATATATGGATTGACCGGCACTTTTTAAACAAGCATTCAATTACCCGTGGTGACCCATAGAACCATTTGAGACGAGGCTCCATGTTGTCGGTGGGGAAAACCGGGGGTCACAGCATTTATAACAAATATTATTTAACAAGTTAAAACATCATTATCAAAAAAACGGTGCACTTTAGGGTACAACTCTCCATCGACGGGGTAAACGGCTCGGACTGCCACCTATGCCATCTGACTCCAGATGGCAAGTCGGCCAGAACGAGCAAAGCACACATCTCAGATCTATTTTCTGCCTGTGGACTTCTGAATAAAGCAAAAAAAAAAAAGACAAATTATCCACAACAGTAAAAACAAACAACCCAATAAATATAGGGAGGAAGGGGCGACGCTTCTTTGGTGCGCAGCAAGATAGAGAGGAGGAGACTCACTCCATTATTACAGGAAAGAGGGGAGGGAGGGGGAAAGTGCCCTGCAACAAACTACACCCTTAAATGCAGGCCCACACTAGAAAACCCTTAAGTTCACACATCCTCCACCTGTCCAGGTCTACCTGGCACACGGGGGCGACACCGCAGCCTGTGAAGTTTCTGGCTGTTAATTTCGTGATTTGGGGCCCCGGTAGCCTATTAAAGTGAATATTAGTAATTTGGACACACACATTCCACAGATCCGAAAAGTTTTTTTTTTTTTTTCATCATCTGAACAGGTTTCCCTTTTAGAGCTGCTGGATTATCCATATCATATGATATCACAGCGCTGCCACCTCCATTATGTAAAGTTACATAGAGATGAATTCTTCTCAAGCGATTCTGGTTGTACAATAGATCCCAAGTATGGGTTAATAAACTTTCATTATGGTCGGTTCTCTCCATTAATCCATCGATGCCGATTAATTCCTCCGGCTACAATTCAGATACAGTGCACCTGCACATTTCATAGCGCCCAGAGATAAACGACAGAAAACAGCGAATTAAAGAAAGCGTGATGCGCGGCGGATAAATTATGCGATGTGATGAGATAATGACTCGAGTAAGGAGGATGAACGACGCAGGTAAGTAGCGCGTGCAGGCATCTAGGGATCATACGCAACCCTCTAAAGATTAGCATCACTTTACTGCGCTGGAATCCCCCAACACTCAAGACGGAGCACGGTTTCTTAAAGCAACCACTAACCAGGACGTCCTGTAAACAAGGTCATGAGGAATGAGTCACACCGATATAGCCAGAGCAGGAGCGAGAAGGGGTGACATCCGACACCAGGGAAAGGACAGGGACACGCTGACACACCGGGGGGATGGGGAAGGGGCCAAGCTGACACACAGGGGGTGGGGAAGGGCACGCTGACACAGGGAGGATGGGGACAGAGGGCACCTGACACCAAGGGGATGGGACTGGGACACCGTGACCACACCAGGGGATGGAGTGGGACAGGGGCACGCTGACACACCCAGGGGGATGGGACAGGGGCCGCTTGACAAACAGGGTGGATGGGGACAGGGGGCACGTGAAACACCAGGGGAGATGGGACAGGGGGCCGCTGACACACAAGGGGGATGGGAAGGGGCAGCTGGACAAACCGGGGGATGGGACAGGGGGCCGCTGAAATTGGGGGCAGGACAGGACCGGACACACAGGGAAGTGGACAGGGACACACGACACTTGTGTGGGGGTGGGTATGGACAGGGGAAAGGAACGCTGGACCACCAGGGGGACGGCGTTCAGGGGCCCGTGCTACACCAGGGGGATTGGGACAGGCGCCCGATGACACAGGCGGACAGGGACACCGCGGACCTTGGGGGGGGGTATGGGACAGGGGGCAACGCGGACACCGGGAGGGACGGGACAGGGACACGGCAGGACACTTGGGGGGGGGGTGTAGGGACAGAGACACGCTGCCACCGGGGGAGGGGGACAGGGGACACACAAACACTGGGGGGGGGACACGCCGAAACTGGGGGGGGGTCTGGGACAGGGAACGCTGCACGGGGGGGGGGGACACGCAGACACTGGGGGCGGGGGGTATGGGACAGAGAGAACGTGACACCGGGGGGATGGGCGGGGGGGATGGGAAGGGACCCGCGTGACACGCAGGGGTATGGACAGGTACACGCTACACACCAGGGGAAGGGACAGGGGCCCGTGGACACACCAGGGGGAGGGGACAGGGGCCTCTGACACACCAGGGGACAGGGGCCCGCTGACACACCAGGGGGGATGGACAGGGGCACGCTGACACTTGGGGGACAGGCCAGGGACCGCTGAAACACAGGGGGACGGGACAGGGACACGCTGGAACACGTGTGGGGGGATGGACAGGGAACGCTGACACCGGGGGATGGGAGGGAGCAGGGGGACACGCAGACACTTGGGACGGGGTATGGAACATGGAACAGAGGACACCAGGTTACAGCTTATAGCAAGGTTATTTGTTGTCTGTGTGTACTGTGGGTAGGCTGTGCACCACCATGAGGCGCGGTTGAGCCTCTTGCCTCAGAACCACTGCACCAAAATGGGGGCAGCATAGGAGCACGTCCCTGCCATAACAAAGCAGCACCTGTTGGTATGTACGCACTGCCCCTACAGCTAAAATGTAATAAGAAGCTGAACTCCAAAAAAAAATGTAGAAGTTATTTAATGATTATTTTTTCAATGGCGGACCGCCATTGAAAAAATAACCAATTAAAAAAATATTTTATCTTCAAATATACCCCCAAAACGCTGAATTTCCCTCCCACTAGCGCCAAGTGCAACCCCACAATACTACAAAAATACGACCTGGACCCCCAAAAAAAGTTTCTTTACAACTTATGTTAGCAGGGATTTGTGGCACATACGCCATGGTGATGAACTGTGTACTAAAAGACTATATATTTCTATGAGAGAGTTTTGTTATGCCTCTGCTGTGAGTCCCCCGGCGCCTGTCCTGGGTCTGACTGTCGGTCGTCAAGTCTCTGTATTTTTAGGTCTCGTGGTGGATTGCATGTATCCCCCCCATGTTTTGTTACAGAGTAATGTGGGGCTTGCTGTATCGGCAGGTGTAAAATTAGTCACGTAAATTATACATAGAAATCAAATAAAATATATAATTAATAGTTATACTACAGATACATAAAAAATTACAAATATAATATTAAAAACCAGGCAACAAAACTACTAAGAAAAAATATAAATTTTACATGTATAAATCCGAAATCATAAATGTATATATAATATATATATTAATATCTATAATATATAATTCTTTTTGAATAATTCTATTTTCTATTTTTAATTATTTTTTTGACATGATATAACGGAGCATCTTGCCTGAATATGTTAACAGCAGTCCTAGGGGACGTTTGAGGATCTTTGGTTTAAAAAGATGATTTTTTTAGAGAAAGTGTAGTCGGGCATGCTGTGGCCTGTACCCCCCCCACCACAGGGGAGGGGGAGCTATGGCTATTACCTATAGACCTCTATGGAGAGTATTGTGGGCATGCTCTATGACCTGTTACAGGAGAGGGGAAGGCTATGTCTATGAACATATAGAACATCTATGCGGAGGGAGAGATTTGGGCATGCTATAGATCTGTATAGGAAGAGGGGAGCTATGTCTATACTAGAGACCTCTTTGGTGGAGTGTTGTGGGGCATAGCTCTGTGATCTGTACAGGGAGGGAGGGGAGCTATGGCTATTACTATAGACCTCTATGGAGAGGTATGTGGGCATGCTCTATGATCTGTATAGGGAAGAGGGGAGCCTATGTCTATTACCCTTCTAGACCTCTATGGAGATGAAGATTAGTGTGGCATTGCTATATGATATTATAGGAAGAGGGGAGCTATGTCTAGTACTATAGACCTCTTTGTGAGTGTGTGGGAATGCTCTGTTGATCAGTGATTGTGGTGCTTTATGTTTCAGTTCTGAAATCCGGTTAAGAGAAGCATCCGGATTGAAAGATGAATTTAATATTCGTTTATTCAAATTTTTCCCCATGAATAAATAAGGACATTTGTTTTTGCCTCCGGTGACCTTGCTGTGACCACCCGGGTGATCTCGAGAACTTGGACGTGCGTTTTAAAATGACTATTTCCAAATCATTGAATGTCCATGGCGGCTCCTGCCCGAAATGTCACGCGGTCTGTGGTAGGACGCGTCCTCCTCAGCTAGTTCCCGCCTTGGGCGGCTGTGATACAAATACTTATGGAGAGACATTGAAAAAATGTACCTATGTCTGAAAGTTTTAATACAATTCACTCTAAATTTCAATGCAGCGAGAAAGAAGAGCCGCATAAACGGCCAATTATCTGGAGGGGTCCTCTCATGCTTAATTGAAAAGAGACGGTCCAAGGTCACTGTTGAGTGGCGAGCCGCCAGGCTGCAAGAGGGAATTGTATCTGCATGAACAGAGTTATTTATTAACGGAGCCCTCGACTTCACTAACCCTTTATGTTTTCAATGTTATTATAAAGGCGGTAAGGACCCCTCTGTGTCAACTGTGTCCAACTTCATCTTACTAGATTTCTGAGTTTCTCTAGCTGTAAAGGAGGAGCGAGAGAACGGGAAAACCAGTGGTGGGTTCATTGTGCACAAATTAACAATTGAGATTGGACTAAAGCATCAACTAAACGTTAGTCAAATAAAGTATCAAGTGGTACTATGGAGTGGGGGCAGGCACATGAGGGCTCCATTTTAATTAAGGGTCTGCGACCACATTTGGGCAAAATTCAGTACTATTTCCGATACGAGCCCGCATCGTTGCCCCGCACACAATTAGATTTGAGAGGGCATCGGCGCAGCTTACATTGAAATAAATGGGGGGGGGCGCAGGCAGTGTCAGAGGATTGCGGACTAGCGTGGGATTTAACATATACATGTGTCGGCAAGGACACGCACTTACATGACACCGGGAGAAGAAGGTGAAATCCGGGACCTCTGCAAGGGAACGCAATGATGCAGGAACTGGCGCACGATCTTGAAGAATGAGTCAGACTTCATTCCTCGTAGGAGAGAAACGACCTCGGGATCGACGACGGATCGGGTAAGTAAATCTGCCGCCCATGGTTCGGTGGATTCAGCACCAGGAGTCAGGGCAGGAGTGGTCAGAGGAAAAATCAAGGTCCAAGTCAGGTGGAGATACATAACATGTGAGTGTTGTTGTGACGATGCGTTGAAGAAGATAGCTGCTTGGTGGGGCCAAAGTTGGGGGAATTTGGTGACCATATATCTACTATCTGGTACCTCAATTTACCTCGTTTCCACTATCACCAGAAAGTCCCAAGTAGATGAAAGGGCAATGACATCTCCACCCGGGGAAGCACACATGGAAGAGTGTGACCATCGAAAACCTTTAAGAAAGAGGGTAGCACCATGTAGTTCGTCGATCTGAATGTTCACACGTACCGCAGGAAAGTTCTAAGGTTCAGGTCGAAGTTAGTGATCTCTTACAGACAGAAAACCGTGGATGATGGCTACTTCCCTGTCCAATGTCCAAAGTCTGGCACCCGATCAAATTACTCATGTTGTATATATAGTTTTGCTTTCATTGTAAAATATTATTCAAAGAATGAGAAAAAAGGTGGGCCCAACCAATCTCGTGCTGGATCAATTTATGGTCGGGGAATGTTTTCGTCATGATTTTTTGTCATGAAAAAAACAAGCATGTTTCTCTACTTGAAGGAATAACTGCGAATGGCGAATAGTCTTACAAAAGGAAACCAGAAAAATGCCCACCAGTAAAGAGGGCAATAGAACAACAGGTAGAAAGTGTGGTCTAGATTAAGACTTCTTTGATCTTGACATGTGACCATGAGATTCATCTGTAACTTTATTATAAGTGGGGTGGACACCGATCTTAATAATTTATACTTCGAGCTATATCAAGGTGGGCTTCCCAAATTCGAACCCCAGTTTGCTCTCTCTGGGAGCATGTACCTCATTAAAGGAATCTACACCAAATCAAGGGTTGTAAAAAACATGCAGACCACATCATTGTGCGCCCCTATGGCAGGATCTCTGTTCTTTGCTCTCAAGCCTTGTTTTTAAGGAAAAAAAAGCTTTAAAAATCCTTGCAAATGAGTCTGAGCGTCAAGGCTCCATTAACACTATGGAGCTGGCCTGGAGCCCCTCAGGCTCATTTGATAATTTTAAAAGTTTTTTAAAAAACAAAACCTGGGCATATATAGAAGCAAAGAAGAGTGGATCCTTCAGAGGGGCGCATACACTATGGTTGATGATGTGTTTGGTTTACAACTTGATCTGGTGCTCAGATGTCCTTTAATGAGGGAGAATACTCAAGAAAGAGCAAATGGGAGACATTCTTCTCTCTAGGCTTTGACAGCTTAGTTGGGTCAGTTATGAGAAGGAGGTAGGATCAGCCGCCAGTGATTTGGATAAAGGCTATTTACTTCTGGTGTGCTATGTTCATCGTTCTATTTTTTGTTCTCCCATTCCCCACTGTTCCCTAGGATGAGGGAGACACCTTTAGGGGAAGTGTAGTTAATCTCAATATTCAGATAATGTTCAGGGACAAATGCACATCTTCTATACAAAACACATTTGCTCATAGCTTGAAATCAATAAGATGAATAATCTAAAACTACAGAAACACACTGTTAAGTAAAGACAAATGTCAACTAAAAGAAAGGATATGAACTGGTGCTACAGCAAGAAGATCAGTTTGTTTGTGCGCTGATACTTTAGAGAATGAGTCAAGTACGTGTTTGGGCATCACCATGGTTAAATGTGTGGAGTCGGCTATGCCGGGTGGGTGGTGGTTTGTGATCCATTGATTCCAAGTAATGAAACTACGAATCTTTCCCAAACTAGGGGAATGCACGTTGTTCTTTTAGAAACTATACTGACTTTAATTGCAACAAATTGAAGAAATTCATCCGTTCATCCATAGAAGATTTTATAGATTTAGCATCTTCTAAAGGGCCAGAGTGTAGGTCGGCCAAGGATTGGTCCACGCACCCTTGCTTTACACAAGGAACAGTATGACGGCTAAATAAATTATACACCAGGATAGCTTGGATATTGTGGCGCACAGAAGGAGCCAGTGTGGCTGGGATGGAATTATTCAGGACTTTAAAGGACATCCTCACCACCAGGATAAGGTAGTTTAGTTGTGCATGGAGGTATGCGATTATGCTTCCCAAGGGCCCCTTAGTGGTGTTAAGGGTGACCATTACTACCCGGATCCCTGCACAATACCAAGGTGCGTGGTTGACGAAGATGAGTCCGGCGCGATTCACAAGATTGTGCGCCCGAATACTGCAAGTGTGGCTGCCCGTCAGGTCGGACGATTTCACCTTCTCTCCGGGTGCATTTAAGGGCATGTTTTGAGGACACAATCTTGAATTTAATACCGCGCTTTGTCCAAGTAGTCGATTGTCGACGGCCACGGCCCCCCCCCCCCCCCCGATTTGTTCGATATGTGGAAAAGTTCAGCACGATTGCGCCAAAAATCCCAATCGATGCGCCAAAAACCCCTGTAATGCGGCGCAAATCGGAAATAGTCGGGACACCCGACGGAAATGCGATGTGGAGGACGGACCCTTAGTAAATGTGCACCATAGCAGTTTGATAATGAAATTGGTAATATTTGCGGACAGATTAAGTTCATTAGCATTCAAGGAAACATGGAATGCAAAGGTTGATTTTTTGATAATTAAAACTTTTTTCAAAAAGTAACAAAAAAATCTTTACGACGCGAAAAGAATCTCTTAGATGATGGATTGAGGAGAATCCTTTCTCATTCAGGCCCACAAGAGAGTTTCCTTTCCCGCAGGTGGCGCTGCTTCTAAGAGGTGGGTGAGTGTTTGGTCTTTATGTGTCTCTTTTGCAGCGCAGATGATAATGAATTGTGGCTGGAATAAGAATGAACACGCCGCTGATTGGCAAGGGGGCGACTTGTGTGGATTTTTTTTTTTTTGTGTTATCCATAATTTGTACGGCTGAAAAAATACTCATCAATTGTTAGGTCGTATTGAAACATCGTAACAAACGGATGGTGAGCGGTCATGGACGCAGCACGAAATATCTGACGTCCATCTGCACAGCAGCGCTCATGTTTCTCCTCCGTGATGCGCTCTGGGAGGATCCGCCTTCGCGATTCTCTTAGATGGGTTTTATTTTCTCCTTTGCGCCCCCCCTCTTCTTTTTTCCGTCTCCTTCCTTTTTTCTTTTTGTTCTTTCTGTCTATACTTTTTTCTGTTTCTCTCTCTCTCTCTCCTGTCTCTGCACTTTCTCGCCCTGATCCCCTCTTCTCTTTTTTTTCTTCGTCTCCCTCCTTAGTTCCCCCCTTCCCTTCCTTCCCTTCCTCCCCCTTTTGCTTTACCTCTTTTACCTCTGCACCTTTTTTCCTTTCCATCCTTCCCATCCACTTCCCCCCCCCCGCCTTTACACTCCCGTTACCATGTTTTGTCACTGTATTGCGCGTTCTTTGTCTGTGTCTTTCACCTATTCTTTAACTTTCCGAGGATTCATCATTCCACACTAGATAGACAGAAACATTATAACGGGACCCAGCGCTGCAGCGCAACAAGAGACCACAGTACAGATCTTAAGAAAAATAAGTTACCAGCATCATCGTATCCAACCGATGGGGAAAGACAATCTGTCTCGCAGTGCTCCACCGAAGGATTACATCTCAGGGCAATGTGCTGTGATCTATATCTCATCCATATACACTACCTATATATATAAGATCCCAGGTTATACCAGCTGTAATATATCATATATACAGGAGTCCAGGTTATCAAGCTGTACTATATCTTAAAAGGAGATCCCCAGGTTATACCAGCTGTACATATATCCTTATATACAGGAGATCTCCAGGTTATGGTTATACCAGTGGACAAATACATTATATTACAGGAGATCCCCAGGTTTATACCAGCTGTACATTACATAATTCTATATGGAGATCCCCCAGGTTATACCAGCTGTAATATATATTCTTCTACTGGAGATCCCCAGGTTATTACCGTTGTACATATAAATTGATATAATGGAGATCCACAGGTAGATACCAGTGTAATATATCCTTATTATTATGGAATCCCCAGGTTATACTCAGGCTGTTAACATACACATTATATACTGGAGCTCACCAGGTTATACCCAGTGTACATATATCTTATTTCCTGGAGATCCCCAGGTATACCAGCTAGCTGTACAATACTATTCATTATTACAGAGATCCCAGGTGATACCCAGCTTGTACATAATCTTATATACTGGAGATCCCGACAGTTTATACAGCTGAAATATATTTCATATATACAGGCGTCCCCAGGTTATACCAGCTGTTACATATATCATATATACAGGAGATGCCCAGGTTTTCTACCAGTTACATTATCATATATCCCGGAGCATGCCCAGGTCTATACCAGCTGGCGATCCCAGGGTTATACCAGCTGTACATATATATTCTATACAGGCAACCCAGGTTTATACCAGACTGTACGTCGATCATTAATACAGGAGTCCCGGTATACTAGCTGTACAGATATCATAGATACAGGAGTCCCCAGGTTTTATACAGGCTGTTTACATAATTATTATATACAGGAGATCCAAGGTATTACCAGCTGTACATATATCATTATTTAACAGGAGATGCCCAGGTTTTATAAGGCTTTTCTTGTACATATATCATTATATACGGGAGATCCCCAGTGTATACCAAGCTGTACATATATCATTATATACAGGAGATGCCCAGTCTCTACCGGCTGTACAACTCCATTATTACAGGAGATCCCCAGGTTTATACCAGGCGTGTACATATATCACTTATATACAAGGGATGCCCAGGTTATACGGCTTCTTGTACATTATTTATCATTATATACAGGAGCTCCCAGGTTATACCAGCTGTATATATCATTAATACAGGAGATCCCCAGGTTATACCGGCGTACATATATCATATATACAGGAGATCCCCAGGTTTACCAGCTGTTACATATATATTATATCCAGGAGATCCCCAGGTTATACCAGCTGCTACATATTATCATTATCTACAAGAATCCCATGTATACGATGGAATATACATTATATACAGGGATCTCTCAGGTTCGCATACTTGGTGTACACTATATCATTTACTATCAGAGATCCCAGGTTATACCAGCTGTACATATTATCCACTATATACAGGAGACCCCAAGTTATAGACGCTGTACATCTATCCGTATATACAGGAGATCCGAGGTTTATCACGGCTGATACATATTCATTAGAGACAGCCGCGACACAAGGTCTTTACCCAGCTGTACATATATTCATTATATACAGGAGATCCCCAGGTTAACCAGTGTACATATTATTATGTACAGGAGATCCAGGTTATACCAGCTGTGTGTACATATATCCTTATTTACAGGGCTCCAGGTTATACCAGCTGTACATATTCTTATATAAAGGGAAGTCACAGGTTTTATTATACCAGCCGTTAATATATCATTAATACAGGGCGAGATCCCCAGGTTATACCAGCTGTCACATATATAATTATATACAGGAGATCCCCAGGTTTATACCGGCTTTACATATATCATTAAGATACAGGAGATGCCCAGGTTTGACCAAGCTGTACATATATATTATCTTACAGGCGATCCCCAGGTTTTTATACCAGCTGTACATTCATCATATATACAGGAGCTCCCAGGTTATACGCTGTAAATATCATATAACAGGATCTCCCCAGGTTATACCAGCTGTACATATCTCATTATATACATGAATAATTTGTAGATCCCGGTGTGTAATAGGATACTTATATTATAACGTGATCTGAGTTACCAAACAACACTTCGCAAGGGTTAACAAAAAATATTTTTTTATTAGGATCTAATAGTCTCTCTGACGTCTCTATCCAGACTTGTTCTCTTTCTTCTTCGATCGGCTCTGTGATCAGTTTTTGAATCAGTCAAATCTCTTTTAGTGACTGTCCTCCTTGAGTGTCTCTTGGTAAACATTGTCCTAAGGGGAAGACCCCTTTATCAGACGTTCCCTTTTTTTCCATTAGTCTCTTTTGATATCGTTAACTTTGGTCGTCTGTGCCAATGCCGCCAACCATACGTTCAGACGTCGACCAGTGTGCCACTTTTCTTCACAGAGTTGTATAATCTCAATTACAGCTCCCATCTCATGATTGGCCTTCCTTCCCCTGTTTATGGCCCATACTGCAACATTCCTTCTTACCTACTAAGCCCTTCTGGACCTGAAATTCTACCCTATCTCTTTTTATCTTTCTCTACACTCTATTTTTATCTCAGATGCTCTTTACCAATCATTATATGCCAATATTGGTAACCCCTTCCCCCACATGGCTTGTGTCCTCTCCTGTATATAACCCCTCACATGGCTTGTATCCTCTCCTGTATATAACCCCTCAGATGGCTTGTATCCTCTCCTGTATATAACCCCTCGCATGACTTGTGTCCTCTCCTGTATATAACCCCTCACGTGGCTTGTATCCTCTCCTGTATATAACCCCCTCGCATGGTTTGTGTCTATGTGGATTTAAGACAATATGCAACAAGAAGTCTCAAAAAAAAGCCAAAATTTGAACCTGCCAGGACTGGAAAAACTGAACATGTATCACACTTAAAAATACAGGATCATAAATAAGGTGCAAAAAAGACCTTCCAAGTATCTCAAAAATTCACTACAAAAAGGAAAAATGATACTTTTCCCCCACTGAGTTTTGTGCAATCCTGCAGTGTGAACTTGGGTCTAGTGGCTGTCTGACCTGATGTCTGCCACACCCCTCACCCTGATTCTGTCTTGCAAGAGTTAACACTGTGGACCTGTAATAGCCCCTTCCACCTGTGGCAGGGCAGAGTTTCCCTATAAGTGTCCTGTTAAGCCTGGACTCCTTGCTGCTCAAACTGACCCGGATTATATACCTTGCCTTATTATATTTTGTCTGTATTGTTGCGTGTTCACAACTTACCCAGGCAGGGAACGTCGACCAGTTATTGGCCTCCGTTTAGTGGGGACCCAATAAGTAGGAAGGGAGAGATTGGGGGGCTAAGTGTCAGGGCTCACTGTCCTTGTTTGTGTCCTGCCATT
>WNYA01000069.1:202063-242606 GCA_019512145.1 Engystomops pustulosus
TACAGGGGATACACTGCTCTGCTGCTGTTCTATACAGGGGATACACTTCTCTGCTGCTGTACTATACAGGGGATACACTGCTCTGCTGCCGTACTATACAGGGGATACACTGCTCTGCTGCTGTACTATACAGGGGATACACTGCTCTGCTGCTGTACTATACAGGGGATACACTGCTCTGCTGCTGCACTATACAGGGGATACACTGCTCTGCTGCTGTACTATACAGGGGATACACTGCTCTGCTGCTGTACTACTGAGCTGTGTATCTAATCCTATCATGTGTGATACTGTCTGCTCAGCTGTGTATCTAATCCTATCATGTGTGATACTGTCTTCTGAGCTGTGTATCTAATCCTATCATGTGTGATACTGTCTGCTGAGCTCATGTGTGATACTGTCTGCTGAGCTGTGTATCTAATCCTATCATGTGTGATACTGTCTGCTGAGCTGTGTATCTAATCCTATCCTCCCCCTGGTGTGTCAGCGTGTCCTCTGTCCCCATACCCCGTGCTGTTCAGCGTGTCCCTGGTCCCATCCCTCCCCCCCTGTCCCATCCCCCCCGTGTCAGCGTTGTCTCTGCCCATACCCCCCCCCAAGTGTCCGCGTTTCCCCCCCCAAGTGTCAGCGTGTCCCTGTCCCATACCCCCCGCCTCAATGTCTGCGTTGTCCCCCCCAAGTGTTTTGTGTGTCCCTGTCCCCATCCCCCCGGTGTCAGGCGTGTCACTCTGTCCATACCCCCCCACCCCCCACATACCCCCCCCCCCCAAGTGTCTCGCCGTGTCCCTTTCCCGTCCCCCCCACGGTGTCACGTGCCCCCTGTCCCATACCCCCCCCCCCAACGTGTCGATCATCTTGTCCCTGTCCTTCCTGGTGTCAGCGTGCCCTGTCCCTCGCCCACTGGTGTATCAGGGCCCCTGAACCCGTCCCCTGGATGGTCAGCGTTTCCCTGTCCCCATACTCCCCCCCACACAAGTGTCAGTGTGTCCCTTGCCCGTCCCCCTGGTGTGTCACGTGTCCCCTGTCCTGTCCCCCAAGTGTCAAGCGTGCCCCTGTCCCACCTCCCTGGTGTGTCCCAGCGTGGCCCCTGTCCCATCCCCCTGGTGTGTCTGCGTGCCCCGTGTCCCATCTCCCTGGTGTGTCAGCGTGCCCCTGTCCATCCCCCTGGTGTGTCAGCGTGCCCCTTCCCATCCCCCTGGGTGGGCAGGCGTGCCCCTGTTCCCATCCCCCTGGTGTGTGTCAGCGTGTCCCAGTCCCATCCCCCTGGTTGGGTGTCAGCGTTCCCCTGTCCCATCTCCCTGGTGTGATCAGCGTGCCTGTCCGCGGGATCGCGCCCTGGGTGTCAGCTTGCCCCTGTCCCATCCCGCCCGGTTGTCAAGCGGTGTCCCTGTCCTGACCCCTTGGGTCAGGATGTCACCCCCTTCTCCTCCTGCTCTGGCATATATGTGTGACTCAGTCCTTGACACTTGTGTTACCAGGACGTGCGCTGGTTAGTGGTTGCTTAGAATAACCTGTGCTCGTCTGAGTTTGGGGATGTCGCGCGTAAGTGGATCTGCTAAGTATCTTTTATAGGGTGCGTGAATTCTCCTATAAGGCCTGGCACTCGCTACTTACCTGCAGGTCGTATCTCCTCGCTCGGAGTCTCTTTCTCCATCAGCGAGGCGCATAATGTATCCGGCCGCCATTCACTGCTTTATGCGCTCTTTCAATGTCTGTTTATCTCTGGCTTCTATGAAATTGTTGCAGAGTCACGGTATCTCGAATGTAGCCCGGGGAGGTGAAAGCGGCCATAGATGGATTTAATGGAGAGGATCCGACCCATAATGAAAGTTATGTAACCTAATTTGGGATCTATTGTAGCTACAGGTAAGCTGGCCTCGAAAAGAATTCATCTCTATGTAACTTTACATAAATGGAGGGTGCAGCGCTTGATATCATATACGATTAGGGATAATCCAGCAGCTCTGACAGTGGACCTGTCACGAATGAACTACGGTGATCTGTGTGATGATTGTGTGTTCCACTAATTTACTAAGATTCACTTAGAGAGTCGACCTGCTTTCGGGCCTCAAATTCAACGAATACAGCCAAACTTCACAGCTCGCGGTGACTTCCCGACGCGGGTTGCGAGGGTAGAACCTGGACAGTTGGAGGATTGTTGGAAGCGGAAGGGTTAAAATTCTATGTTGCACTTTAGGTGTTTGGAGGTTCTTGTTTGCAGGGCCACTTTCCCCTCCCCCTCTTTTCCTGTATATAACGGGGGAGTGAGTCCTCCTCCCTCTCTCTCTTGACTGCAGCCTCAAGAAGCATCCCTCCTTCCTCCAATGTATTGGTTGTTTTATTTTTACTGTTTTTGGAATAAATTTGGTCTTATTTTCTTTAGTTCACAGAATCACAGCAGGCAGAAAATATGGAGATCGGAGATGTGTGCTTTGCTCGTCTGGTCCGTGCTTGCCCATCTTGGGAGTCCAATGGTGTCATAGTCATTTCCCGATCCTTTACGTCGTATGGAGAAGTCTCACCTAAAGTGCCTAACCGTTTTTTTGATCTGATGATGTTTTTGAATTGTTAAAATACATATTTGTTTATAAATGCTGTGACCGTTTTCCACCACCCACATGAGTTGCCTCGGGTCTTCAATTTATATGGGGTCACCACGGGTTAATTGATGCTGTTTGAAAAATGCCCGGTTCATCATATATTTAAAATGTTGGGGTTAAGTTAATCATTCCACCAGATAATAAGCTCATGCAAAAGATCACACATATAGGATTAGATACAAGCTCAGTCAGACAGTTCCACACATCATACGATTAGATCCACAGCTGCAGCATGACAGTATCACACATGATGGTGATTAGATATCACATCTCAGCAGACATAATACACAACATAAGCGATTAGATACAACAGCTCAGCAGACAGTAATCAACATAAGACATTAGATACACAGCTCAGCAGACAGTATCACACATGAGTAGCTAGATACCAGACTCAGCAGACAGTATCACACGTGATAAGATTAGATACACAACTCAGTCAGGCAATCACCATGAGTAGATAAGATAACATCGCTGCAGCAGACGTATCACCATGATAGGATTAGTACACAGCTCAAGCAACGACTATCACACATTAGGATAGATCTACACAGCTGCAGCAGATCAGTATCAACACATGGATGGGATTGAGATACAACCAGCTCAGCAATCATATCACACAAATGATAGGATTAGAGTACACATCCGCAGCACAGTCATACCTACACCTAGGCTAAGATTAAAGATCAGTCAGAGCAGATCACACAGAGGATTAGATAACACACTTGGCGAACAGTATCACACATAATGGATTAGATACACTAGCTCAGCGATCATATCACACATGATATATTAAAGATACTAGCTCAGCATCAGTATCACACAATAGGACAGATCCAACACAGCTCAGCAAGACAGTTCAGCACATGATAGGATTAGATACACAGCTCGCAAGAGTAATCACACATGATAGATTAGATCACCAGCTCAGCAGACAGTATCACACATAGAAAGGATTTAGATACACAGCTCAGCATGCATTATAAACATATAGGATTAGATGCATAGACTCAGCAGAGATATCACACATGATAGTATTAGATACACAGCTCAGAAGACAGTATCAACACATGATAGGATTAGATACTCCAGGTATCCCTGTAATATACATAGCAGATCGGGGGGGTTGTATGAAATCCTGGATTAGTCTTTTGGCTGTCTTGGTTGATAACAAGTTACAGACGACACGTCTCATCCGCATTATCGCTCAGGGGGTTGTCCATTTCTGCTGTGAGCGGGGTCGGTGACCTTCTCTTACCTTCACCAGACCCAGGGAGATATTAGACCCCCTTAAAATAGGATTGAAGATAAACACATTGTCTGAAACTTCCATCAAACTTGAACACAAGTAACAATCCCGTATTCATCTCCTGTTACCTCGGGGTCCTAAATGGATTCGATTGGATACGAGCTGGAAAGTGATCTCTTCCCTCGGTGAGATTAGAAATTGAGTTTAAAAAATATCAGACGAGGATCCTGACGCGAGTGCGGGCCCCCGGTGTGTCCGGGATGTGGGGGGATTTAACTAGATTTGTTGTCAACACAAGGAAGGAGAATGTCACATACATTATGAAATAGATGTATCAGATAGAGAGGGACAACAATCTATCATAGCTGTGATCTTCTATCCATAAACCCTGCGGGTCACGCCTCTCTAGACATAAGCCCTTATTGCGGCCACATATGGATATAATGGTTTATCTATTACTAGAGAGGGTGAACCGAAACCACCCCCCGCCCCGGTCTTGATGCCCCCTCCAACTCTAACACCCCAGTGAAGAGACCGTGCAGGTTGCAGCATCATGTTGTTTTTAACTTCGTAACGCATCAGTTTGTACTAATCAGCCAACATAGGCGACAAAATACATCATGTTTTTTCCATTTATCCTAGCGGATCCCCCTGTATATACACGCAGCAGAGCAGTGGTATCTCCGTGAAGTACATGCAGCAGAGCAGTGTGATCTCCTGTATAGTTTAACGCAGCAGAAGCAGTGGTATCCCCTGTACAGGTACAGCAGGCATAGCAGTGGTATCCCCCTGTATGACCAGCACAGACAGCAGTGTATCCCTCTGTATAGTACAAGCAGCAACAGAGCAGTTGTATCCCCTGTATAGTACAGCAGCAGAGCCCTGTATCCCCATGTATAGTACACTCAGCAGAGCATGTATCCCCTGTAAGTACAGCAGCAGGCAGTCGTATCCCCTGTATAGTACAGCAGAAGAGCAGTGTCCGTATGAAGAGCAAGCGTGACCTGTATAGTACAGACCGCAAGCAGTTATCCCCTGTAGAACACGAGGTTATCCCCTGTATAGTACAGCAAGAGCGTGCTCCCCTGTAATACGTACAGTCAGCAGACATTGTATCCCCTGTATAGTACAGGCACAGAGCTCTTGTATCCCCTGTATAGTACAACAGAGAGCAAGTGTATCCCTGTATAGTACAAGCAAGCATTTCCATAGACAGCAGCAGACTGTATCCCCTGTATAGTACACGCACAAGAGCGTTCTGTTGTACCGCATACATGTCCCGGTAAGTAACTACAGCAGACCAGTGTCCCCTGTATGTACAAGCCAAGTAGCAGTGTATTCGTCCCTGTATGTACAGTCGCATGACCGGATCCTAAGGTCAGCAGCAGTGATCCCCTGTACAGTACACAGCAGAGCCACAGTGCTCCCCTGTATAAGTACTAGCAGCATAGCAGTGTTATCCCTGTATACTCACAGCAGCATAGAGCATGTAAATCCCTGTATAGTACAGAGAGCAGCAGTTCCACTGTAATGGTACAGGTGCCCAGCCATGAGCAGTGTAATTCCCCTGTAAGTACAGCAGCAAGATGCAGTGTATCCCCCTGTATCTGAATAGCAAGCTAGCATGTCATCCCCTGTAGTACAGACGTCAGCAGAGCAGTGATCCCCTGTATGAACGCGGCATCCCCGCAGACAGCAGCAGATGTTGTCCACGTGACTGCAGCAAGATGACCCCGATGCCATCGGAGGTGGTGCCCCTGTATAGTATCACCGCAAGCAGAAGCAGTGTATCCCCTGTCAGTACAGCAGCAGAGCATGTATCCCCTGTATATAAATGTGCAGTGCAATACTTGTGTAGTCCCCTGTAATAGTACAGCAGCAGAGCGTGTATCCCACTGTACTAGTACAGCACAGACAGAGCGTAAGTCAAAGCATGTATCCCCTTAATAGACAGCAGCAGAGCAGTGGTGTCATCCCCTGTATAGTAACAGCAGCAAGCAAGTGTATCCCTGTAATGCACACGGCAGTTCCCTATAAGCAGCTGGAGTATCCCCTGTATAAGTACACAGTCAGAGCAGTGGTATCCCCTGTACTAGTACAAGCAGCAAGCATGTATCCCCTGTAATAGACAGCAATGAGCACGTGTGTAATCCCTGTATAGTACAGTCAAACAGAGCAGTGTATCCATCCCTGTAATAGTACAGCAGCCAGAGCAGTGTATCCCCTGTTATGTACAGCATCAAATATAGCAGTGTAATCCCCTGTTAGCACAGCCAGCAGAGCGTGTATCCCCTGTATAGTACAGCACAGAGCAGTGTATCCTCCCCTTTACCTTACACAAGCATAGCCGTGATCCTCTGTATAGTACAGCAGCTGAGGCAGTGTATCCCCTGTATATTACAACGCAGCTGAGCATGTATCCCCTGTATATTAACAATCAGCAGAGCAGTGTATTCCCCTTATACACACAACTGACATGTACCTCTGTATAGTACAGCATCAGAGCAGTGTATCCCCCTGTATCTGTACAAAGCGAGCATAGCAGTGTATCCCCTGTTAGTACGAGCAGAGGCAGAGCATTGTACCCTGATTAGTACGCACGAAGAGCCAGTGTATCCCCTGTATGTACACGGCAGGCAGAGCCATGTACTCCCCTGTATAGTACAAGCAGAGCGGTGTATCCCCTGTATAGTACACAGTCAGATCAGTGTGTCCCCGTATAGTATAAAGCAGTCAGAGCGTTGTTCCCTGTATGTTACCACACAAGCAGAGCATGTATCCCCCTGTATAGATACACGCAGAGCATTGTGTCCCTGTATAGTAGCAGCATCTGAGCAGTGTATCCCTGTAATAGCAAGCACAGATCAGTGTATCCCCTGTAGATAACACAGCAGCAGAGCAGTGTTCCCCCTGTATATTACAGGCAGCATACAGTGTTTCCCCTGTACAGTACATCAGCAGATGCAAGTGTTCCCCCCTTATAGTATCGCAGCATAGCAAGTGTAATCCCCTGTATAGACAGCAGCAGAGCGTGAATCCCTCTGTATAGTACGAGCAGAGCAGTGTATCCCCTGTATAGTACAGCACAGAGCAGTGTATCCCCTGTCCACAGTACGCAGCAGAGCAGTGTATCCATCCCCCCTGTATAGTATACAGCAGCATAGCATGTATCCCCTGTATCTACAGCACAAAGCGTGTATCCCACTGTATAGTACAGCAGCAAGCATTGTATACCCCTGTATAGTACAGCAAGCGAGCCGTGTGTCCCCCTGTCTAGTACACGCGCAGGCAGTGTATCCCCTGTATAGCACAGCAGCAGAGCGTATGTCTCCCCTGTATAGTACAGGCAGCATAGCCAGTGTATCCCCTGTGCAGTACACGCGGCAGAGCGTTTCCCCATGTATACTACAGCACAAGTAGTGTATCCCCTGTATGTACAGCACAAGCAGTGTACCCCTGTATAGTACAAAGCAGCATAAACAATGTACCCCTGTCATAGTACAGCAGCAAGCAGGTATCCCCCTGTCATCGCACAGCAGGCCAAGCAGTGTATCCCCCTGTATAGGTCCAAGCAGCAGAGGCAGCGTATCCCTGTACAGTACAGCGACATAGCATGTATCCCCTGTAATAGTACAGCAGCAGAACAGTGGTATCCCCTGTATAGTACAAGCAGCCAGAGCAGTGTATCCCCTGTATATCCGCACAAGAGCAGTGTAGCCCCTGTATAGTACACAGCAAAGGCAGAGCAGTGTATCCCCTGTACGTACAGCCGCAGAGCATGTATCCCCCCTGTACTATTATAGCAGCATAGCAGTGATCCCCTGTATAGTACAAGTCTCGGATCATGTATCCCCTTTATAGTTACAGCGCAGGAGCCAGTGTATCCCCTGTATAGTACAGGCAGCAGAGCATGTGTCCCCTGTATAGTACGCAGCAAAGCAGGTATCCCCTGGTATAGCACAGCAGCATAGTCAGTGTATCCCCTGTATAGATACCGCAAGCAGAGCAGTGTATCCCCTGTACAGTAACAGCAGCAGAGCATTGTATCCCCTGGTATAGCTACGCAGCAGAGTAGTGTATCCCTGTATAGTACAATAGCACAGAGCAGTGTATCTCCCCTGTATAGTACAGCCAACAGTGTATCCCCTGTCTAGAACAGCAGCAGAGCGGTGTATCCCCTGTAATAGCCAGCATCAGGCCAGTGTCATCTCCCCTGTATAGTAACAGCAGCTAGCAGTGTATCCCCTGTACAGTAGCAGCAGGCAGAGCAGTGTATCCGCTGTCTAGTTACAGCAGCAAAGTGTATCCCCTTGTATAGTAGTCAGGGCAGCAGCGAGCAGTGATATCCTTCTGATATGTCAGCAGCAATGCAGTGCTGTAATGGCAGGACACAACAATGACAGTGAGCCCTCACACTTGCACCTCCAATCTCTCCCCTTCCTAACTTATTATTGGGTCGCCCACTAAAACGGAGCCAATAACTGGTCTACGTTTCCCTGCCTGGGTACGTTGTGAATCACACGTCAACAGTCAGACAAAATAATAATAAGCAAGGTATATATACATGTCAGCTTTGAGTGGCAGCAAGGATCCAGGCTTAACTAGTGACACTTATAGGGAACCTCTGCCCTAGCCACTGGGTGGAAGGGGCAATTACAGGTCCACACAGTGTTAACTCCTGCAAGACAGAATCAGGGTGAGGGGGGGACAGGGGCACGCTGACACTTGGGGGACAGGACAGGGACACGCTGACACACCAGGGGGACGGGACAGGGACACGCTGACACGGGGGGGGGGGATGGGACAGGGACACGCTGACACCGGGGGGACGGGACAGGGGGGGGGATGGGACAGGGACACGCTGACACCGGGGGGACGGGACAGGGACACGCAGACACTTTGGGAGGGGTATGGGACATGGACAAGCTGACACCAGGTTATCAGCTTATCAGCAAGTTATCTTGTTGCTCTGTGTACTGTGGGTAGGTGTGCACTAACCATGAGGCGAGTTGAGCCTCTTGCCTCAGAACCACCTGCACCAAAACTAGGAATGAGTTCCCACTATTCGCCAGAGCCAGGAGGAGAAGGGTGACATCCTGACACCAGGGACAGGACAGGGCAGGACACAGTACCGGGTGAGGTAGACACACCGGGGGATGGGCAGGGGCAACGCTGACACCGCCACAGGGATGGGACAGGGGGCACGCTGACACACCGGGGGGATGGGACAGGGGCACGCTGACACACCAGGGGGATGGGACAGGGGCACGCTGACACACCAGGGGGATGGGACAGGGACACGCTGACACACCCGGGATGGACAGGGCACGCTGCACACACCCAGGGAGATGGGACAGGGGCACGCTGACACACCAGGGGGATGGGACAGGGGCACGCTGACACACCAGGGGAGTGATGGGGACAGGTGGCAACGCTGACACTTGGGGGACAGGACAGGGACACGCTGACACACCAGGGGGACGGGACAGGGACACACTGACACTTGTGTGGGGGGGATATGGGGACAGGGACACGCTGACACACCAGGGGGACGGGTCAGGGGCCCGCTGATACACCAGGGGGATGGGACAGGGCACGCTGACACCAGGAGGACAGGGACACGCTGACACTGTGGGGGGGGGTAGGGACAGGGGCACGCTGACACCGGGGGGGACGGGACAGGGACACGCAGGACACTTGGGGGGGGGGGGTGGGGGGGGGGGGTATGGGACCGAGACACGCTGACACCGGGGGATGGGACAGGGACACACAAACACTTGGGGGGGGACACGCAGACACTTGGGGGGGGTATGGGACAGGGACACGCTGACACTTGGGGGGGGACACGCAGACACTTGGGGGGGGTATGGGACAGAGACACGCTGACACCGGGGGGGATGGACAGGGGGGGATGGGGACAGGGACACGTCTGACAACAGCAGGGTCTGGATGGACAGGACACGCTGACACACCAGGGGGAGGGGACAGGGGCCCGCTGACACACCAGGGGGAGGGGACAGGGGCCCTCTGACACACCAGGGGACAGGGGCCCGCTGACACACCAGGGGGATGGGGACAAGGGGCACGCTGACACTTGGGGACAGACAGGACACTGACACCACCAGGGGGACCGGACAGGACACGCTACACTTGTGGGGGGGAAGTGGGACAGGGACACGTCTGACAAACCGACCGGGGGGACGGGACAGGGACAACGCAGACACTTGGGAGGGGTATGGGGACATGGACAAGCTGACACAGGTTATCAGCTTATCAGCAAGTTATCTTTGTTGCGTCTGTGTACTGGGGTAGGTTGTCCTAACCATGAGGCGAGTTGAGCCTCTTGCCTCAGAACCACCTGCACCAAAATGGGGAGCAGCATCAGGAGCACAGTCCCCTGCTACAAAGCAGCACCTGTTGGTATGTACGCACTGCCCCTACAGCTAAAATGTAATATAGAAGTGAACTCCAAAAAAATGTAGGAAGTTATTTAATTGATTATTTTTTCAATGGCGGACCGCCATTGAAAAAATAAACAATTTAAAAACTATTTTATCTTCACAATATACCCCCAAAACTATTACTTCCCTCCCCACCTAAGGCGCCACGTGCCCCCACAATACTACAAATACTACCTGACCCCTAAAAAAAAGTTTCTTTACACTTCTGTTAGCATGGGTGTGGCATACTGCATGGTGAACCTGTGTACTAAAAAGAACCTGATATATTTCTACTGGAGAGAGTTTAGGTTCATGCCTGACTGTGAGTTCCCCCGTACGCCCCTGTCCTGTGCTCTGATCCTGTAGTCATCAGTCTCTGTATTTTTAGGTCTCGTTGGTGACTTGCAGTTATCCCCCCATGTCTTGTACAGAGTAATTGGGGCTGTGTATCCTGCAGGTGTAATTAGTCCACGTAAATTATACATAGAAATCAATAAAATATTACAATTATATGTTATATATTACAGTATACTAAAAATTTACAATATAATATAAAACCAGGCAACAAAACTACTAAGAAAAAATATAAACTTTACATGTAAAATCAGAAATCATAAATAGTATATATATATATATATATATATATATATATATATAATCTCTTTTTTGAATAATCTATTTTCTATTTTTATTCTTTTTTTGTACATGAATATAAAGGCAGCCATCTTGCCTGAACTACTGTTAACAGCAGTCACATAGACCGTGAGGATCTTTGGTTAAAAGATGATTTTTTTTAGTAGGAAAGTGTAGTGGGCATGCTCTGTGGCCTGTACAGGGAGGAGGGGAGCTATGTCTATTACCTATAGACCTCTATGGGAGAAGTATTGTGGGCATGCCTCATGATCTGTACAGGGAAGAGGGGGAGCTATGTCTATTACCTATAGACCTCTATGGGAGAGTATTGTGGGCATGCTATATGATCTGTATAGGGAAGAGGGGAGCTATGTCTATTACCTATAGACCTCTTTGGTGGAGTGTTGTGGGCATGCTCTGTGATCTGTACAGGGAGGAGGGGAGCTATGTCTATTACCTATAGACCTCTATGGGAGAGTATTGTGGGCATGCTCTATGATCTGTATAGGGAAGAGGGGAGCTATGTCTATTACCTATAGACCTCTATGGGAGAGTATTGTGGGCATGCTATATGATCTGTATAGGGAAGAGGGGAGCTATGTCTATTACCTATCGACCTCTTGGGAAGTATTGGTGGGCATGCTTATGAGCTGGTATAGGGAATATGGGAGCTATTCTATTCCCCTATAGACCTCTTTGGTGGAGTGTTGTGGGCATGCTCTGTGATCAGTGCTTTGGTGCTTTATGTTTCAGCTCTGAAATCTGTAATAGAAGCATCCGGATGAAAGATGAATTAATATTCTGTTTATTACAACTTTTTCACCCATGAATAAATAAGGCATTTGTTTTTGCCTCCAGGCGACCTTTGTTCTGTGACCACCCGTGGTGATCCGAGAACTTGGACGTTGCGTTAAAAATTGAAATTTCCAAATCATTGATGTTCCATGGCGGCTCCTGCCTAAATGTCAGCGCGGTCTGTGGTCAGGACGCGTCCTCTCAGTAGTTCCCGCCTTGGCGGCTGATACAAGATACTTATGGAGAGACACTTGAAAAAATGTCATCCTGTCTGAAAGTTTTAATACAATTCACTCTAAATTCTCAATGCAGCGAAGAAGAGCCGCATAACGGCAATTACTCTGGAGGATCCTCTCATGTGAATGAAAGAGACCGGTCCAAGGTCACCTGTGACGTGGCGAGCCGCCAGGCCTGCAAGACGGGATTGTATTCTTGCATGAACAGAGTTAATTTATTTTAAAGGAGCCCTCGACCTTCACTTAACCCTTTATGTTTTACAATGTTATCATAAAGGCTGGTAAGAGACCCTCTGTGGTCACTGTGTCCAACTTCATCTTACTAGTTTCTGAAGTTCCTTCTAGCTGTAAAGGAGACAGTAACGGGCAACCAGTGGTGGGTTCATTGTGCCAAATTAACATTGGAGATCTGGACTAAAGCATCAACTAAAGTTATCAACTAAAGTTATCAAGCTGGTACCTATTGGAGCAGGCATGAGGGCTCATTTACTAAGGGTCCTGCGGCCACACTTTGGGCAAATATTCAGACTATTTCCGATACGCGCCGCATCGTGCCGCACACAATCAGATTTTGGTGCATCGGCGCCAGCTTACATTTGAAATAAATGGGGGGGGCGCAGGCAGTTGTCAGACGGATTGGGACTACGCGTGGGATTTAACATATTAAATTGTGTCGCAAGACACGCACTTACATGCACCGGGAAGAAGAAGGTGAAATCCGGTGGACCTCTGCAGGGAAGCAATGGATGCAGGAACTTGGGCGCACGATCTTGAAGAATCGAGTCAGACTTCATCCTCGTCGGAGAACGCACCTCGTGGATCGCGACAGGATCGGGTAAGTAAATCTGCCGCATGGTGTAGGTGGATTCAGCACCAGGAGTCAGGCAGAGTGGTCAGGAACAAATCAAGGTCAAGTCAGGTGGAGTATACATACACCATGAGTGGTTGTTGGAGATGCGTTGAAGATGCTTTGTTGCTGCCAAAGTTGGAGAATTTGGTTGACATATATCTAATATTATGGCTACCCTTCACTTACCTCGTTCCCTATCACCAGAAAGTCCCATAGTAGATGAAGGAATGACATCTACCACCAGCTGGGAGCACACATGGGAAGAGTGTGACCATCGAACCTTTAGAAAGAGGGTAGCACCATGTTACGTTTCGTCAGATCATGAATGTTCACACGTCCGCAGGAAGTTTCTAATGTTTCAGTAGAAGCTTTAGTGACTCCTTACAGACACTGAACTCCATGGATGATGGCTTACTTCCATGTCTAATGTCCAAGTCTTGGCACCCGCTCACCATTACTCATGTTTGTATATATAGTTTTTGCTTTTCATTTGTAAATATTTATTCCAAAGAAATGAGAAAAATGTGGCCCAAGTCTCGTCGCTGGGATAAATTTATGGTCGGGGATGTTTTAGTCATGATTTTTGTCATGAAAAAAACAAGATGTTTCCTCCTATTGAAGAATAACTGCATAATTGGACGAATAGCTTACAAAAGGAACCAGAAAATGCCCACCAGTAAAGAGGCAAAGAACCAAAGGTAGAAATGTGTGTCTAGATTTAAGACTTCTTTTGACTCCTTGACATGTGGCCCTATGAGATTCCATCTGTAAATTTTATTATAAGCTGGTGTGGACCACAGTATCTTAATAACTTATACTTCGAGCTATATCAAGGTGGCTCCCAAATTTCCGACCCCAGTTTGCTCTCTCTTGGAGCAGTCTCCCTTCATTAAAGGACATCTATCACCAAATCAAGGATTGTAAACCATGCAGACACACTCATGTGCGCCCCCTCTGGCAGGATCTTCTGTTCTTTTTGCTTCTCAAGCCCTTGTTTTTAAGAAAAAAAAGCTTTAAAAATCATGCAAATGAGTCTGAGCGGCTCAAGGCTCCATTAACTACTATGGAGCCTGGAGCCCCTCAGGCTCATTTGCATAATTTTAAAAGCTTTTTTAAAAAAAAAACCTGGGCATAAGAAGCTAAAAGAAGAGTGGATCCTTCCAGAGGGGGCGCATACCAATATGTTGATGTGTTTGGTTTACAATCCTTGATCTGGTGATAGATGTCCTTTAATGAAGGGAGACTACTCCAAGAAAGAGCAAACTGGGAGACCATTCTTCTCTCTAGGCTTTGACAAGGCTTTAGTTGGGTCAGTTATGAGAAGGAGGTAGGATCAGCGCCGCTGATTTGGATAAAGGCTATTTACTTCTGTGTGTGCTATGTCTCCTCCGTTCTCTGTACTCCCCATTCCCCACTGTCCTAGGATGAGGGGAGAAACCTTTAGGGGAAGTGTAGTTTAATCTCATATTCAGATAATGTTCAGGGTACAAATGCACATATTCTATACAAACACATCTTCCTCGTAGCTTGAAATCAATAATCTGAATAATCTAAACTACAGAACACCAAATGTAAAGTAAAGGAAAAATATAAACTAAAAGAAGGATATAAACTGGTGCCTAGAGCAAGAAGATCAGTTTGTTATGTGCGCTGGTACTTTTAGAGAATGAGCATAGTACGTGTTTGGCATCACCATTGGTTAAATGAGGTGTCGGCTATGCCGGTGGGTGGTTTGTGATCCATTGATTCCAAGTTAACTGAAATCTCCGATCTTTCCCCAAACTATGGAATGCAAGTTGTTCTTTTATGAAACTATATCTGACTTTAATTGCAACAAATTGAAAGAATTCAGTCATTCCATCCATATAAGATTTTATAGATTTAGCATCTCTTAAAGGGCCAGAGTAGCGTCAGGCAAGGATTGGTCCACAGCACCCTTGCTACACAAGAACAGTATGAATGGCTAAATAAATATACACCATGGATAGCTTGGATCTTGGTGGCGCACATCAAGGAGCAGTGGTGGGATGGAATCTATTCATGGACTTTAAAGGACATCTACCACCAGGATGAAGGGTAGTTAGTTGTGCATGGTGAGGTATGCGATATGCTCCCAATGGCCCCTAGTGGTGGTTAAGGGTGACCATTTACTTACCCGATCCCTGCACAATCCCCAAGGTGCGTTGTCTGACGAAGATGAAGTCCGGCGCGATTCACTAAGATTGTGCGCCCGATATCCTGCAAGTGTGGCTTCCCCGCTCAGGTCTGCCAGATTTCACCTTCTTCTTCCCGGTGCATGTAAGTGCATGTTTTGAGACACAATTTGAATTTTAAATACCGCGCTTTGTCCAAGTCAGTCCGATTGTCCGACGGCCACGCGCCCCCCCCCCCCCCGATTTGTGTCGCATGAAAGTCAGCACGATTGCGCCAAAATCCAATCGCATGCGCCAAAAACCCCTGTTAAATGCGGCGCAAATCGGAAATAGTCGGGAAACCCGACGGAAATGCGATGTGCGGACGGACCCTTAGTAAATGTGCCCCATAGAGTTTTGATAATGAAATTGGTAATAATTTGCGACAGATTAAGTTCCTTAGCATTCAAGGAAACATGGAATGCAAAGGTTATTTTTTTATAATTAAAACTTTTTCAAAAAGTAACAAAAAAATCTTTACGAGGAAAGAATCTCCATTTAGATGATGATTAGAGGAGAAATCCTTCTCTCTATCAGGCCCACAAGAGGCGTCCTTTCCCCGCAGGTCGCGTCGCTGCTTTCTCAGAGCTGAGTGTTTGTTTTCTGTGTCTCTTTTGCAGCGAGATGATAATGAATTGTTGGCTGGAATAAGAACACAGCCGCTGATTTGGCAAGGGGGCGACTTTTGTGGATTTTTTTTTTCTTGTGTTTATCCAAATTTGTACGGCTGAAAAAATTACTCATCACTTGTTAGAGTCGTCATGAAACAGTCGTAACAAACGTGATGGTGAGGGTCATGGACGCAGCACGGAAATCTCTGACAGCTCCATCTGCCACAGACAGCGCTTCATGTTCTCCTCCGCTGAGTGGCTCTGGGAGGATTCATCATTCCCACTAGATAGACAGAAACAATTATACGGACACAGCTGCTGCAGCGCAACAAGAGACCACAGTTACAGATTCTTAAGAACAATAAGTACCAGCATCATCAGATCAACGATTGGGGAAAGACCATCTTGTCTCTGAGTGCTCCACAGAAGGATTACATCTCAGGGGGCAATGTGATCTCATATATCATACATATACTATTATTATATATATAAGATCCCCAGGTTATACCAGCTGTACATATATCATTATATACAGGAGATCCCCAGGTTATACCAGCTGTACATATATCATTATATACAGGAGATCCCCAGGTTATACCAGCTGTACATATATCATTATATACAGGAGATCCCCAGGTTATACCAGCTGTACATATATCATTATATACAGGAGATCCCCTGGTTATACCAGCTGTACATATATCATTATATACAGGAGATCCCCAGGTTATACCAGCTGTACATATATCATTATATACAGGAGATCCCCAGGTTATACCGGCTGTACATATATCATTATATACAGGAGATCCCCAGGTTATACACGTATGATCTGTATAGGGAAGAGGGGAGCTATGTCTATTACCTATAGACCTCTTTGGTGGAGTGTTGTGGGCATGCTCTGTGATCTGTACAGGGAGGAGGGGAGCTATGTCTATTACCTATAGACCTCTATGGGAGAGTATTGTGGGCATGCTCTATGATCTGTATAGGGAAGAGGGGAGCTATGTCTATTACCTATAGACCTCTATGGGAGAGTATTGTGGGCATGCTATATGATCTGTATAGGGAAGAGGGGAGCTATGTCTATTACCTATAGACCTCTCTTGGTTGCCATGGGCAACTAGAAATATTCTGACTTTCAGACAGCTTGATAAATCTGCCCCTATGTCTATTACCTATAGACCTTTAAGGTAGCATGTAATGGGCATGTTCTATGACCTGTAAAGGGAGAAGGGGAACTATGTCTATTACCTATAGACCTCTATGGGAGAGTATTGTGGGCATGCTCTATGATCTGTATAGGGAAGAGGGGAGCTATGTCTATTACCTATAGACCTCTTTGGTGGAGTGTTGTGGGCATGCTCTGTGATCAGTGCTTTGGTGCTTTATGTTTCAGCTCTGAAATCTGTAATAGAAGCATCCGGATGAAGGATGAATTAATATTCTGTTTATTAGAACTTTTTCACCCATGAAAAAATAAGGCATTTGTTTTTGCCTTCAGACGACCTTTGTTCTGTGACCACCCGTGGTGATCCGAGAACTTGGACGTTGCGTTAAAAATTGAAATTTCCAAATCATTGATGTTCCATGGCGGCTCCTGCCTAAATGTCAGCGCGGTCTGTGGTCAGGACACGTCCTCTCAATAGTTCCCGCCTTGGCGGCTGATACAAGATACTTATGGAGAGAACCTGGGGATCTCCTGTATATATCATTATATACAGGAGATCCCCAGGTTATACCAGCTGTACATATATCATTATATACAGGAGATCCCCAGGTTATACCGGCTGTACATATATCATTATATACAGGAGATCCCCAGGTTATACCAGCTGTACATATATCATTATATACATTACTAATTGTATATCCCGGTGCTGCATGGGATACAAAATAAGTGCTCTTAGCTACAACAAAATAGAATGGGTTAACAAAAAATATTTTATAAGTATCTATCTCTCTCTGACTGTCTCTCTGACTTTCTCTTTCTCTGATGGTCTGTGACAGTTTGAATCAGTCAATCTCTTTCAGTGACTGTCTCTGACTGTCTCTTTGTCACATTGTCTAAGGGGAGATTTATCAGAAGTGTCTGATATCAGAACTGTTCTAGTTGCCAATGGCAACAAATCAGAGTCGAAGTTTCATTTTCTCACAGATGTTTATAAAATTACAGCTCATCTCTGATTGGTTTCCATGGCCTTCGTCCCAGCCGTGACCCCCCTAACCTCTCAGTATTTGCCTCCCGCCTATAACCCCCCTGAGACCCCCTCCGGATATCAGCACTCACATGGGCGCTACTATCACCAACTCAGCTTACTCACTACCCACCCCCCTCATGCACCCTCCAATCCCAACCCATCACATCTAGTCTCCGCTCCGTAGGACCTCAATAAGCACTGGAGAACCAGATACTTTACCTCCCTTCCTCCCTTAGTCTAACTCCGTTCCTGCTTATTACCCTCCGTACCCCCAATGATTTTCCCTTCGGATATACCCGCAGGCGTGTCCTCTCATGTATATACCCTCCTTGCGTGTAGCCACTCATAGCACCTCACTTGCTTTTGTGTCCCTCTTCGTTTGGTATAACCGCCCACCGCTGTGCAGTCCTCCCCTGTTATATATCCCTCCATGGGTGTGTTCCTTCCTATTACCCCCCTCACCTGACTGAGATCCTCTCCTGTAGAATCCCTCCATGCTTGTGTACTTTCTCTGACCATAACTCCCCTCACAGGCTTTATCAGTCTCCTTATCTAACCCCTCACATGGCCTTTACGTCTCCTGTATTAACCCCACATGGTTTGTGTCTCTCCTGGTTACCCCCTCGCAATGGCTTTGTTCCTCGTCCTGTATGTAACCCCTCACATCGCTTGTACCTCTCCTGTATATATCCCCGTCACTGGCTTGACCTGCTCCGAGAAGAACCCCCCAAATGGGCTTATTTCCCGCCTCCCTTATTACCCCGCACATGGCGTGTGTCCTCCCGGTAATAACCCCCTGACATGGAATTTCTCCTGGCCTGAAATAACCCCCTCACATGGCTTTGGCCCCGCGCCTATTGTACCCTCTGCCATGGCTTGTATCCCCGTGATGTACCCCCCTCACTGCGTGTATCCTCCTCATCCTGTAGATACCCCGCCACATATCTTGTCTCCACGCCAACTAGAACCCGCCGCATGGCTTGTCCCCGCTCCCTGATATATAAACCCCCTCACTTGCTTGTATCCTCCCTGTTTGTAACACCCCTCCAAACCCATGGCGTGTATCCTCTCCTGTATATACCCCTCACATGGCTTGTCCCTCTCCGGTATATAACCCCTCAAGTGGCTTGTGTAATCTCCTGTAGATCCCCCTCCATGCTTGTGTCCCCCTCCTGCATTTAAACCCCCCTCACATTGCTTGTATCCCTCTCCTGTATATAACCCACCTCACCTGGCATGTATACTCTCCTGTAGATACCCCCTCACATGCATGATCCCCTTCCAGTATATAACCCCCTCGCATGTTTGTTTTGTGTCTATGTGGGATTGTAAGACATTTGCAAACAAGAATCTCAAAAAAAGCCTAAAATTTGACCTGCCATGACTGGAAAAACTGAAGCCTGTATCACACTTAAAAATACTGATCATAAATATGGTCAAAAAAGACCTTCCAAGTTATCTCAAAATTTCACACAAAAGTAAACCTTATACATGCCCCCCACTGAGTTTTGTGCAATCCTGCAGTTGAACTATGGGTCTAGTGGCTGTCCTGCCTGAGGTCTGCCACACAACCCCCCTCACCCTGAGTTCTGTCTTGCAATATTTAACATTTAACACTGTGGACCTGTACTTGCCCCTTCCACCTGTGGCGGGCAGAGTTTCCCTATAAGTGTCCTGGTTAGCCTGGACTCCTTTCTCTCAAACTGACCTGTATTATCTACCTTTGCCTTATATATTTTGTCTGTACTGTTCGTGTTCACAACTTACCTCCTGCAGGGACTTAGACCAGTTATTTGGCCTCCGTTAGTGTGGACCCAATAAGTAGGAAAGGGAGAGATTGGGGGCTAAGTGTGAGGGCTCACTGTCCTTGTTTGTTGTCCCTGCCATTAACAGCACTGCTCTGCTGCTGTAACTATACAGAGATCCACTTCTCTGCTGCTGTACTATCCAGGGGTATACACTGTTCTGCTGCTGTAGCTATCCAGTGGATACGACTTTCTGCTGCTGTAACTGTAACAGGGGATACACTGCTCTGCTGCTGTACTATCAATGGGATACACTGCTCTGCTGCTGTGCTATACAGGGGATACACTGCTCTGCTGCTGTACTAACAGGGGATACACTGTTTCGGCTTCTGTAAAACTATCAGGGGATACACGACGCTCTGCTCTGTACTATACAGGGGATACATACTTGCTTGCTTGTACTATACAGGGGATACACTGCTCTGCGCTGTACGTACAGGGGATACACTGCTCTGCTCTGTCTATACAGGGGATCCACGGCCTGCTGCTGGGCTATACAGGGGATACACTGCTCTGCTGCTGTGCTATAAAGGGGACACACTGCTCTGCTTGCTGTACTATACAGGGATAGACACTGCTTCTGCTGCTTGTAACTATACAGGGATACACTGCTCTGGCTGCTGTACTGACAGGGATACACTGGCTATGGCTGCTATACTATACAGGGGGATACCCTGCTCTGCGTCCTTACTGTACAGGGGATACACTGCTCTGCGGCTGTCTATACAGGGGATACACTGCTTTCTGCTGCTGTACTATACAGGGGATCCACTGCCTCTCTGCTGTACTATCAGGGGATACACTGTTCTTCTCTGTACTCGCCAGGGGGATCCCATCTCTTCTGCTGTCTGTAACAGGATAGCACTGCTCCCTGCTTGCTGTGACTATACAGGGGATACACTGCCTGCTGCTGTGCTATATACAGGGAATACACTGCTCTGTCTGCTGCTGTACTCTCAGGGGAGACACTGTTCTGCTGCTCGTACTATACGGGGATAGACTGCTCTTGCTTCTGTACTATACAGGGTCACTACTCTGCGGCTGTACTATACAGGGGATACACTGCATCTGCTGCTGTACGGTACAGGGATACCCTGCTCTGCTTGCGCTGCTGCTGTACTATACAGGGGGATACACTGCTCTGGCTGCTGTGCTATACATGGGATACCCTGCTCTGCTGCTGTACTATCAAGTGGACTAACACTGCCTCTGCTGCTGTTACTACCGAGGGAGAACACTGGCTCTGCTGCTTTACTATACAGGGGAGACACTGCTCTGCTGCTGTAACTATAGCAAGGGGTAACACGCTATGGGCTGCTATACTATACAGGGTGATACCCTGATCTGCTGCTGTACTGTACAGGGGATACACTGCTCTGCTGCTGTACTATACAGGGGATACACTGCTCTGCTGCTGTAACTAGACAGGGGATACACTGCTCGGCTGCTGTACTAGATGCGGGGTCACTGCATGCTGCTATAACTAATACGGGGGATCACTGCTCGCTGCTGTACTGTACAGTGGATCACTGCTCTGGCTGCTGTACTAACATGGGATACACTGCCTGCTGCTGTACTATACGGGGATACACTGCTCTGGCTGCTGTGCTATAAAAGGGGATACACTGCTCATCGCTGGACTATACCGGGGACCTCACACCGCTCTGCTGTGTACTATACAGGGGATTACACGGCTCTCTGCTGTGTACTATAACATGGGGATACACCGCTCTGCTGCTGTACTATACAGGGGACAACACTGCTCGCTGTGAACTATACAGGGATACACCGCTCCTGCTGTGTACTATAACAGGGGAACACACTGCCTCTGCTGCTGTACTATACAGGGGATCACTCTCTTCTGCTGTACTATACAGGTTATACACTGCGTCTGCTGCTGTACTGATACAAGGGGATACACTGCTCTGCTGCTGTACTATACAGGGATACACTGCTCTGATGCCGTACTATACGCGGATACACTGCTCAAGTTGCTGTGCTATAAAAGGGGATACACTGCGCCATGCTGGTCTATAACAGTGGATCACGGCTCAGCTGTGTGCTATACAGGGATACTCTGCTCAGCTGCTGTACTAATACAAGGATAACACTGCTCTGCCTTATTACATGGGATACACGCTCTGCTGCTGTACTATACATGGGATACACTGCTCTGCTTCGTCTATACAAGGGATACACTGCTCTGCTGCTGTACTATACAGGTGATACACGTTCTGCTGCTGTACTATACATACAGGGGATACCTGCTCTGGCTGCTGTACTATACAGGGGATACACTATCTGCTGCTGTACTTATACAGTTGGATACAACTGCTCTGCTGCTGTACTGTACAGGGAGACACTGCTCTGCTTGCTGTACTATACAGGGATACACTGCTCTGCTTCGGCTGCTGTGCTATACAGGGGAATTACCCTGCTCTGGCGGCTGTACCTATAACGGGTACACACTGCTCTTCTGCGTACTATACGGGATACAACTGCTTTCTGTCTGCGTACTATCAAGGGGATACACTGCTCTGGTCTGCTGCTGTCTAACAGGGGATACACTGCTATGCTGCTAGAACTATACAGGGTGATCCACTACTGCTCTGCTGCTGTACTGTATCAGGGGATACCTGCTCTGCTGCTTGTTACTATAAGGGGATACCTGCTCTGCTGGCTGTCCTATCGGGATTCACTGCCTCTGCTGCTGTACTATACAGGGGATACCTGCTAGCTGCTATACTTACAGGGGATACCCTGCCTGCTGCTGTCTGTACAGGGGAACACTGCTCCTGCTGTTACTTACATGGGATACACTTCCTGCTGCTGTCTATACGGTGATACCTGCGCTGCTGCTGTGCTAATACAGGGGATACACTGCTCAGCTGCTTGTACTATACAGGGACACACTGCTCTGCTGTGTACTAATACATGGGATACACTGCTCTGCTGCTGTGTATATACAGGGGATACACCGCTCTGCTTGCTGTACTATCCAGGTGACACACTGCTCTGCTTTGTAATATACAGGGGATCACCGCTCTTCGTGTACTATACAGGGGATACCTGCTCTGCTGCTGTAATATACAGGGGATACACTTCTCTTCCTGCTGTACTTACAGGGTAATACACTGCTCTGCTGCTGTGACTATACAGGGGATCACTGCTCTGCTCTGTACTATACAGGGGATCCCTGCTCTTCTGCTGGTCCTAATACCGGGGACCACGCTCTGGCTGCTGTACTATCAACATGGGATACACTGCTCTTTTTTCTGCTGTACTATACAAGGGGATACACTGCTCTGCTGCGGTACTATCAGGGGATACACTGCTCTGCTGCTGTACTATACAGGGGATACACGGCTCTGCTGCTGGTACTATACAGGGGATACACGCTCTGTGCTTCTGTACTATACAGGATCACTGCTCTGCTGCTGTACTATACAAGGGGATACACTTCTCTGCTCGTACTGTAGCAGTGGATACTGCTCTGCGCTGTATATACAGGATAACAACTGCTCTTCTGCTGTATACATACATGAGATACACTGCTCTGCTGCTGTACTATACAGGGGATGCACCGCTAGGATAAATGAGAAAAACATGGTTATTTTTCGCTAGTTTGCTGATTAGTCACAAATCTGTCGCTAAAACAACATGATGCAACCTGCACAGTGTCTCTTCACTGGGGTAGAGTGGAGGGGCTCAGACGGGGCGGGGGGTTTCGGTTCACCCCTCTCTAGTACTATAGATAACCATTATTATCCATATGTGCCGCTATAAGGCTTATGTCTATGAGAGTGACCGCAGGGTTCTGAGATAGATAGATCACAGCCTATGATAGATTGTTGTCCCTCTCTATCTGATACATCTCTATTTCATACATTGTATGTGACATTCTCCTTCCTTGTATGACACAAATCTATTAAATCCCCCACATCCCGGACACCCGGGGCCCCGCACTCGCTGTCAGGATCCTCGTCCTGATTCATTTTTTAAACTCAATTCCTAATTCACCCGAGGTGAAGAGATCACTTTTCAGCTCGTCTCCAATCGAATCATTGGACCCCCCCCCCCCCGAACAGAAGATGAATGGATTGTTACTTTGTTGCAAGGTCTGATGGGAAGTTTTCAGGACAATGTGTTTTATCTAATCATATTAAAGGGGTCTAATATCTCCCTGGGTCTGGTGAAAGGTAAGGAAGGTCACCGACCCGCTCACAGCAGAATGACAACCCCTGAGCGATAATCTGCGGATGAGACGTGTCGTCTGTAACTGTATCCCAAGCAGCCAAAGACTAATCCAGGATTTCATACAACCCCCCAGATCTGATACTGTATATTACAGGGATACCTGGAGTATCTAATCCTATCATGTGTGATACTGTCTTCTGAGCTGTGTATCTAATCCTATCATGTGGTGATACTCTCGGCTGAGCTTGCAGCTAATCTATCATGTGTTATACTGCCTGCTGAGGCTGTGTTCTAATCCTTTATGTGTGATACTGTCTGGCTGAGCTGTGTATCTAAGCCGATCATGGTGTATACTGTTCTGCCTGAGCTGTGTATCTAATCCTATCATGGTGATATGTCTCTGAGCTGTGTATCTAGGCCTATTGTGTGATACTGGATTGCTGAGCTATGTATCTAATCTTATCATTTGGGATTTGTCCTGCTGACTGTGTATCTAATCCTATTATGTGTGATACTTGTCTGCTCAGCTGTGTTCTAATCCTATCACTGTGTGATATGCTCTACTGATCTGTGTATCTAATCCATGCTGTTGATACTGTTCTGCTGAGATGTGTATCTAATCCTATCATGTGTGATACGGTCCTGCTGAGCTTGTATCTAATCCCATCACTGGTGAATCTGTCTGCGGAGCTGTGTATCTAATCCTATCATTTGTATACTGTCCTGCTGAGCTGTGTATCTAATCCTATCATGTGTATACTGTCTGCTGACCTGTGTATCTTATCCTTCATGTGTATACTGCCTGCTGAGTTGTGTAATCTACTCTTATCATGTGTGATACTGTCTGCTGGAGCTGTGTATCTAGTCCCTATCAGGTGTGATACTGTCGCTGAGCTGTTATCTATCGTATTAATGTGTTATACTGGTCTGCTGAGCTGTGTATCTAAATCGGATTATTTTGATACTGTCTGCTGAGGCTGTTGTATCTACTCCATCATGTTGATACTGTCTGCTGAGCTGTGTATCTAATCGTATTATGTGTGAATTACTGTCCTGCTGAGCTTTGTATCTAAGTCCTATCATTGTGATAACGGTCTGCTGGCTATGTCTGTGGCATGGATTAACTTACCCCCCACATTAAATATCTTGATTGAACCGGCACTCTTTTCAAACAGCATTTCCATTAAACCCGTGTGACCATATAACATTGAAGAACCCCGAGCTCATGTTTGGGTGGTGTAAACCGGTCACAGAGCATTATAAACAAATATGATTTAGCAATTTCAAAACATCATTATCAAAACGGTGGCACTTTAGGTGTAAGAACTCTCCATCCGACGGTAACACGGCTCGGGACTGCAACTAGATGCCCATCTGGACTCCCAGAATGCAATCGGCAGAACGATCAAAGCACACATCTCAGATCTCTTTTCTGCCTGCTGTGACTTCTGAACTAAAGAAAAAAGACAAATTATCCAAAAACAGTAAAAACAAACAACCAATAAATTAGGGAGGGAAGGAGGGACTGCTTCTTTGAGTGCTGCAGTCAAGAGAGAGAGGGAGGAGACTCACTCCCCTTATATACAGGAAAAGAGGGGAGGGGAAAGTGCCCTGCAACAAACCTCCACCCCTTAAAGTGCAACATAGAATTAACCCCTTCCGCTTCCAACATCCTCCACCTGTCCAGGTCTACCCTGCGCAACCCGTCGGGCGTACACCGCAGCCTGTGAAGTTCTGGCTGTAATTTCGGTGATTTGGGGCCCGGTAGACTCTTAAAGTGAATCTTAGTAATTTGGAACACACAACATTCCACAGATCCGAAGTCATCATTCTGACAGGTTCCCTTTAAGAGCTGCTGGATTTATCCCTATCATACTGATATCACAGCGCTGCACCCTCCATTATGTAAAGTTACATAGAGATGAATTCTTCTCAGCGCTTCCTGTAGTACAATAGATCCCAATTATGGTTAATAACTTTCATTAATGGTCGGATCTCTCATTACATCCATCTATGGCCGCTATCATCCTCCGGCTACATTCAGATACAGTGCACTCTGCACATTTCATAGAGCCCTGAGATAAAAGACATGAAAAGCGCATAAAGCGTGAATGGCGGCGGATACATTATGCGCTGCTGATGAGATAATGACTCCGAGGAGGAGAACGACCTGCAGGTAAGTAGCGAGTGCCAGGCATTTATAGGAAATCACGCACCCTATAAAGACTTAAGCATCCACTTACTGCGCTGACATCCCCCAACACTCAAGACGACGCACGGTTTATTCTAAGCAACCACTAACCAGCGACGTCCTGTAAACAAGTGTCATAGGAATGACTCACACATATATAGCCAGAGCCAGGAGGAGAAGGGGTGACATCCTGACACCGGGGGACAGGACAGGGACACGCTGACACACCGGGGGGATGGGACAGGGGCAAGCTGACACACCAGGGGGATGGGACAGGGGCACGCTGACACACCAGGGAGATGGGACAGGGGCACGCTGACACACAGGGGGATGGGGACTGGACAAACTCTGACCACCATGGGGATGGGACAGGGTCACGCTGACACACCATGTGGATGGGACAGGGGCACGGCTGAACACACCAGGGGATGGGACGGGTCACGCTGACACCCAGGGATGGGACAGGGGCCCTGACCACCAGGTGGTATGGGACAGGGCCACGCTGACACACCATGGGATGGGACAGGTGCACGCTGACACTTGGGGACATGGAACCGGGACACGCTGACACACCATGGGGACGGGACAGGGACACACTGAGCACGTGTGTGGGGGGTTTATGGACGGGACACGCTGACACAAACGCAGGGGGACGGGTCAGGGGCCGCTGATACACCGGGGGATGGGACGCACGACGCTTGACAACCATGAGGACAGGGACACGCTTGACACTTGGGGGGGGTTATGGGACAGGGCACGCTGACACCGGGGGGATCGGGACAGGGACACGCAGACCTTTTGGGGGGGTGGGTAATTGACAGTAGACACTCTGACACCGGGGGGATTGGACCGGACACACAAACACTTGGGGGGGGGGGACGCAGACACTTGGGGGGGTATGGGACAGGGACAACGCTGACACTCTTGGGGGGGGACACGCGACCTTTGGTGGGGGGGGTATGGTACAGAGACACGCGACACCGGGGGATGGACATGGGGGGACTGGGACAGGACCTCTGACACAGCAAGGGTAATGGGACAGGACACGCTGCCCACCATGGGGAGGGGACATTGGCCCCTGACGACACCAGGGAGGGGACAGGGTCCCTCTACACACCATTGGGACAGGGGCCCGCTGACACCCATGGGGATTGGACAGGGCAACTCTGACACTGTATTGGGGACAGACAGGGACACCGCTGACCACCCGGGGGACGGGACAGGGACACTCTGACACTTGTGGGTGGGATGGGACAGGACACGCTACACCGGGGGACGGGCGTGACACGCATACACTTTGAGGGGTATGGGACATGACAACTTACAACCTGTTATCATCTTCTCAGTCAAGTATTCTGTTGCTCTGTATGTACTGGTGGGTAGGTTGCACTAACTCATGAGGCGATTCGAGGCCTCTTGCCTCCCGAACCGACCTGCACCAAATGGGGGGACAGCATCATGAGCACAGTCCCCTGCTACAAGCAGCACCTGTTGGTATGTACGCACTGCCCCTACAGCTAAAATGTAATATAGAATGAACTCCCAACAAATTAGGAAGTTATTTAATTGATGATTTTTTCAATGGCGGACCGCCATTGAAAAATAAACAATTTAAAAAACTATTTCATCTTCCAATATACCCACCCCCAAACTATGACTTTCCTCCCCCACCAAGCTCCACGTGCCCCCACATACTACAAATACTACCTTGACCCTAAAAAAAAGTTTCCTTTACACTTCTGTTACATGGTGTGGCATACTGCATGGTGAACCTGTGGTACTAAAAAGAACCTGATATTTCTACTGGAGAGAGTTTAAGTCTGCCTGACGGTGAGTTCCCCCCCCTTGCGCCCCTGTCCCTGTGCTCTGATCCTGTAGTCGTCAGTCTCTGTAATTTTTTAGGTCTCGCTGGTTGACTTGCATGTATCCCCCCCATTTCTTGTACCGGAGTAATTGGGGCTGTGTATCCTGCATGTGTATTAGTTCCACGTAAATTATCATATAAATCAATAAATATTATCAATTATATGTTATATATGTACAGTATCTAAAACTTTATCAATATAATATAAAACCAGAGCAACAAACTACTAAAAAAATATAACTTTACATGTCAAATCAGACATACCTAAATAGTATATTCATAATATATATAGTATATATATATATATAATCTCTTTTTTGTAATAATCTATTTTCTATTTTATTCTTTTTTGTCAGATATAAAGGCTAGCCATCTTCCTGACTACTGTTACTCAGCATTCACATAGACCGTGAGATCTTGGTTAAAGTGATTTTTTTAGTAGGAAAATGTAGGGCATCTCTCTGTGGCCCTGTACATGGATGGAGGGAGCTATTCTATTACCTATAGCCTCTATGGGAGAAGTATTGTGGGGCATGCCTCATGATCTGTACAGGGAAAGGGGGGAGCTATGTTCTATTACCTATAACCCCTATGGGATAGTATTGTGGGCATGCTATATACTGTATAGGAAGAGGGTGAGCTATGTCTATACCTATAGACCTCTTCTCTTTGGTGGAGTGTTGTGGCATTGCCTCGTGTGATTGTACAGGGAGGAGGGAGCTATGTCTATTACCTTAACCTCTATGGGAGAGTATTGTGGGCATGCTCTATGATCTGTATTAGGACAGGGGCCTAGTTCTTTACCTATAGACCTCTATTGGGAGAGTATGTGGCATGCTAATGATCTGTATAGGGAAGAGGGTGGCATGGGGCTTTACCTATGACCTCTTTGTGGAGTGTTTGTGGGCCATGCTCTTGATCAGTGGCTTGGTGCTTTATGTTCTCTCTGGAAATCTGGTATAGAAGCATTCCGGATTAAGATGAATTATATTCTTTATTCTACCTTTTTTCATTCACCCATGAATAAAAAGGCATTTTGTTTTTTGCCATCCAGGCGACCTTTGTTCGTGACCACCCGGATGGATCCGAGACTTGGACGTTTTGCGTTAAAATTGAAATTTCCAATCAAATTGGAGTTCATGGCGGCTCCTGCCTAATGTCAGCGCTGGTCCCTGTGGTCAGGACGCTCCTCTCATTATTTCCCAGCCTTGCGGCTGATCAACATACTTATTGAGAGATCACTTGAAAAATGTCATCCTGTCTGAAGTTTTTATACAATGCACTCTAAAGTTCTCAATGCAGCAAGAAGAGCCGCATAACGCATTACTCTGAGGATCCTCTCATGGGTAATGAAAGAGACCGGTCCAAAGGTCACCTGTGACGTGGCGACCGCCAGGCCTGCAAACGGGATTGTATTCTTGCATGAACAGAGTTTAATTTATTTTAAAGAGCCCTCGAACCTTCCTTAACCCTTTAGGTTTTACAATGTTATCATAAAGCTGGGGTAAGAGCCCCCTGCTGTGGTCACTGTGTCCCACTTCATCATCTTACTATTCTGAAGTTCCGTCTATGCTGTAAGAGAGTAGCTAACGGGCAACCGTGGTGGGTTCCTTGTTGCCAATTAATTGGAGATCTGTACTAAAACGCATCAACTAAAGTTATCAACTAAGTTATCAAGCTGGTACCTATTGGAGCAGGCAGAGGGCTCATTTACTAAGGGTCCCTGCGGCCACACTTTGGGCAAATATTTCAGACTATTTTCCATACGCGCCCGCATCGGCGCACACAATCAATTTTGGTGCATCGGCGCCAGTTCATTTGAAATAAATGTTGGGGGGGGCGCATGCAGTTGTCAGACGGACATTGGGACTACGCTTGGGATTTAACATATTAAATTGCTGTCGCAAGACCACTTTACCATTGACCCGGGAGAAGACCGTAGTGAAATTCCCGTGACCTCTGCAGGGAAGCAATGGATGCAGGAACTTGTGGCGTCCCATCTTGAAGAATCGAGTTCAGACTTCATGCCTCGTCGGAGAACGCACCTCGGGATGCGCGACAGGATCGGTAGTTAAATCCGCCGTCATGGTGTAGGTGGATTAGCACCAGAGTCAGGCAGAGTGTCAGGAACAAATCAAGTCAAAGTCAGGTGGATATCCATACACCATGAGTGTTGTTGGAGATGCTTGTGAAGATGTCCTTTGTTGGCTGCCAAAGTTGGAGAATTGGTTGCATATATCTAATATTATGGCTAACCCTTCACTTACCTCGTTCCCCTATCACCAAAGTCCGCATCCGTAGATAATGACTGACATCTACCAAACCAGCTGAGCACACATGGAGAGTTTGACCATCGAACCTTTAAAAGAGGGTAGCACCATGTTACGTTTCGTCAGTATCTGAATTTCACACGTCCGCAGTGAAGTTTCTAATGTTTCGCTAAAGCTTTAGTGACCCTTACACGACACTGAACGTCCATGGATGAATGGCTTACTTCCATGTCTAATGTCAAGTCTTGGCGACCCACGCTCACGCACTTACTCATGTTTGTAATATATAGTGTTTTTTTGCTTTTCATTTGTAAATATTTCTCCAAAAATGAAAAAATTGGCCCAAGTCTCGTCGCTGGGATACATTTATGGTCCGGGGATGTTTTAGTCATGATTTTGGTCATGAAAAAACAGATGTTTCCTCCTATTGAATAATAACTGCATAATTGGACACATAGTCTTACATAAAGGAACCATAAAATGCCCACCCAGTAAAGAGGCAAAGGAACCAAAGGTAGAAATGTGTGGTCTAGATTTAAGACTCTTTTCTGACTCCTTGAGGGGCATGTGGGCCCGCTATGAGATTTCCATCTGAAATTTTATTATAAGCTGGTGTGGACCACAGTCATCTTATACACTTATACTTCGACTATATCAAGGTGGCTCCCAAATTTCCGCACCCCATTTTTGCTCTCTCTTGGATCAGTCTCCCTTCATTAAAGGACATCTACTCACCAAATCAAGGATGGTGTAAACCATGCAGACCACACTCATTGTGCGGTCCCCCCGCAGGATCTTCTGTTCTTTTTGCTTCTCAAGCCCTGTTTTTAAGAAAAAAAGCTTTAAAAATCATGCAAATGACGTCCTGAGCGGTTCAGGCTCCATTAACTACTATGGAGCCTGGACCCCTCGGCTCATTTGCATAATTTTAAAAGCTTTTTTAAAAAAAAAAACCTGGGCATAAAGCTAAAGAGAGTGGAGTCCTGTCCAGAGGGCCATACCAATCATGTTGATGTGTTTGGTTTTACAATCCTTGATCTGTGATAGATGTCCCTTTAATGAAAGGGAGACTACTCTCTCAAGAAATAGCAAACTGGGAGAACATTCTTCTCTCTAGCTTTGACAAGCTTTAGTTGGGTCATTATAGAAAGAGGTAGGATCAGCGCCGCTGAGTTGATAAGGCCTATTTCTTCTGTGTGTGCTATGTCTCCTCCTCCGTCTCGTAGACCCCATTCCCCACTGTCTAGGATGAGGGAGAACCTTTAGGGGAGATTGTATTTGTAATCTCATATTCCGAATAATGTTCAGGGTACAAATGCACATATTCTATACAACACCTCTCCTCATAGCTTGAAACAATAATCTGAATATCTAAACTACAAACTAAGACACCAACTTAAATTAAAGGAAAAATGGTCAACTAAAAGAAGGATATGAACTGTGCCTACAGCAAGAAGATCAGTTTTGTTATTGTGCGTGATACTTTTAGAGATGAGCTCAGTACGTGTTGTGCATCACCTAGTGTTTAAATGAGTTGAGTCGGCTTGCCGTGTGGTGGTTTGTGATCCATTGATTCCAAGTTACTGAAATCATGCCGCTTTTCCCCAAACTTGAGAATGCAAGTTTGTTCTTTATTAAACTATATCTGACTTTAATTGCAACAAATTGAAAGAATTCAGTCATTTGCATCCATATAAGTTTATATAGATTTACATCTCTTAAAGGGCGAGTGACTAGGCAAGGATTTGGTCCACAGCACCCTTGGCACACAAGAACAGTATGACTGCGTAAATAATATACACCAGGATAGCTTGGTATCTTGGGTGGCGCACATCAAGGATGCGTGTGTGGATGGAATCTATTCATGGACTTTAAAGGACATTACCACCAGGATTGAGGAGTTATTTGTGTGCATGGTGAGTTGCGATATGCTCCCATGGCCCCTATTGTGTGGTTCAAGGTGACCCTTTACTTACACCGATCCCTGGCACAATCCCCCAAGTGCGTTTGTCTGACTGAAGATGAAGTCCGCGCGATTCACTAAGATTGTGCGCCGCGATATCCTGCAAGTGGTGGCTTCCCCTCAGGTCGCCAGATTTCACCTCTTCTGCTTCCCGTGCATGTATGCATTTTTGATACACAATTTGAATTTTAAAATACCCGCGCTTTCCAATCATCCGATTGTCGACGGCCACGCGCCCCCCCCCCCCCCGATTGTGTTCGTCATAAAGTCAGCACTTTGCGCCAAAATCCCAATCTCGATGCCGCCAAAAACCCCTGTTAAATGCGGCGTCAAATCGGAATAGTCGGAGAAACCCGACGGAAATGCGTGGTGCGGTACGGACCCTTAGTAAATGTGCCCATAAATGTTTTGATATTAAATTGGTAATAATTTGCGACGATTAAGTTCACTTAGCATTCAAGGAAACATGGAATGCAAAGGTTTATTTTTTTATAATTAAAAACTGTTTTTCAAAAAGTAACAAAAAATCTTTACGAGGAAAGAATCTCCATTTAGATGATGATTAGAGGAAAATCCTTCTCTCTATCCGGCCCACAAGAGTGCGTCCTTTCCCGCAGGTCGCTCGCTGCTTTTCTCATAGCTGAGTGTTTTGTTTCTGTGTCTCTTTTGCAGCGAGATGATATGAATTGTTGGATGGAATAAGTAACACAGCCGCTGATATTGGCAAGGGGGCGACTTTTGTGGATTTTTTTTTTTGTGTTTATCCAAATTTTGTACGCTGAAAAAAATACTCAACACTTGTTGAGTCGTCATGAAACAGTCGTAACAAAACGTGATTGTGAGGGGTCAGGACGCAGCACGGGAATCTCTGACATGCCATCGCCACAGACAAGCTCTTCATGTTCTCCTCCGCTGGTGGCTCTGGAGGATTCATTCATTCCCACTAGATAACGAAACAATTATACGGACAACAGCTGCTGCAGTCGCAACAAGAACCACATTTACAGATTCTTAAAACAATAAGTCCCAGCATCATCAATCAACGATTGGGGAAAAGACCATCTTGTCTCTGAGGCTCCACAGAAGGATTACATCTCAGGGGGCAATGTGTCTCAATTCATACAATACTCATTATTTATATATAGATCCCCGTGTTACCAGCTTGTACATATCCATTATATCAGGAGATCCCCAGTTATACCATCTGTACATATATCAATTATATTACAGGAGATCCCCGGTTATACCAGCTGTACATAATCATTCTATACAGAGATCCCCAGAGTTTATACCAGCTGCTACATATATCATAATACAGGAGATCCCCCAGTTTATACCAGTCTTTACATACATCCTTAATATCCTGGAATCCCCAGGTATACCAGCTGTACATTAATATCATTATATACTGGGAGATCCCCAGTTATAACCAGCTGTACATATATCATTATATACTGGAGATCCCCGTTATACCAGCTGTACTTAATCATTATATACGCGAGATCCCCAGGTTATACCATCTGTACATCATCTATATACTGAGCTCCCGGTTATAAGACCAGCTGTACATATATCATTTAGACTGGAGATCCCCCGTTATACGCCTGTACAATATCATTATATACAGTAGATCCCCCCCAGGGGTTTTTTTTTATACCAGCTGTACATACATCATTAATATACGGAGATCCCCAGTTTAACCAGCTTTACATATATCATTATATACAGGATAGTCCCCGAGTTAATAACCAGCTGTACTATATCATTATATATCAGAGATGCCCAGCTGTTATACACACTGTACATAATCATTATATAACAGGAGATCCCCAGGTTAAACCACTGAATCACCCAGGTTATACCAGCTGTCCATATCACATTATATACAGTCATACCCGGTTATACACTGTACGTATATCATTATATACAGGAGTTCCCCAGGTTATACTAGCTGTACATATTCATTATATACAGGAGATCCCAGTATACCGGCTGTACTATATTATTATATACATGGAGATCCCCAGGTTAACCGCTGTACATATGCATTATATAAGGAGATGCCCAGGTTCTACCTGCTGTACATATTATTATATACAGGAGATCCCCAGGTTATACCACTGTACATTATCATTATAATACAGGATGATGCCCAAAAGAAGAAGTTTAACCGCTGTACTATTCATTATAACAGGAGTTCCCCAGGTTTACCAGCTTACATATATCATTATAATACAGGAGATTGCCCCAGGTTACCGTGTACATATATCATTATATCCAGGAGATCCCCAGTTATAACCAGCTGTACATATATTTAATACAGGAGACCCCATGTTATACCGGCTGTACCTATACTTATCGAACCCTTACTAGTTATCTAAGCAGGAGATCCCCAGGTTATACATAACCAGCTTTACATATATCATTTATATACAGAGATCCCCAGTTTTATACCAGCTGTACCATATCCATTAATACAGATCCCAGGTTATACCGGCTGTACATATTCATGTATATACAGAATTCCCCAGGTTATCCGAGCGTGTACATATATCATTATACAGGATCCAAGTTATACCGGCTGTACAATATACATATATACAGGAGATCCCCATTTATACCGGCTGTAAACATATAATTATATACAGGAGACACCCAGGTTATACCTCTGTACATCATCATTTATACGGGATCCCCAGGTAGACCCTGTACATATATATTTACAAACACGTTCATACAGTGTCATATCATTATGAGAATCCCCATGTTATACCACTGTAACATATATCATTATATACAGGATAGATCCCCAAGTTATACCAGCTGACATAATATCATGATACAGTAGACTCCACAGGTTTCACCAGCTGTACATATATCATTATCTACGGAGATCCCCAGGTTATACCAGCTGTACATATATCATTATTACAGGAGATCCCCATGTTATACCGGCTGTACATATATCATTATATACTGAGATGCCCAGGTTATACCAGCTGTACATATATCATTATATACAGGAGATCCCCAAGGTTCACTCAGCTTACATATATCATTATATACAGGAGATCCCCAGGTTATACCGGCTGTCATATATCATTATATACGGAGAATCCCCAGGTTTATACCAGCTGGTACATATCATCATTATATACATTACTAATTTGTATATCCCGGTGCTACATAGGTACAAAATAAGTGTGCGCTTAGCTACAACAATATAGAATGGGTTACACAAAAATATTTATATGATATCTATCTCCTCTACTGTCTCTCTGACTTTCTCTGTCTCTTCCGAGTCTGTGACAGTTTTGATCATCATCTCTTTCATGATACTGTCTCTGACTGTCTCCTTTGTCACATTGTCGGTAAGGGAGATTTATCAAAGTGTCCATGATATCAGAACTGTTTCTAGTTGCCAATGGCAACAAATCAGAGTCTAGTTTCATTTTCTCACAGATGTTTATAAAATTACAGCTCATCTCTGATTGGTTTCCATGGGCAACTGGAACAGTTTTACCTCAGACATTTCTGATAAATCTACCCCTATCTCTTTATCTATCTTACCTCACATATAAGATGTCTTATACAACTTATATGCATATGGTAACCAATCACAGCTCAGAGGGCATATTAATGACCTGTAGCAGAATAGCAACCAATCACGACTAAGCTTCTAACCATCACAGCAGCAGCAGAAAATGGCTCCTGTATATGGTGGGTAATTTTGGATAGTGCAGGGTTAAAATTTTGGCTCAAAAGCGAGTCTATCACTTTCCCTGAGTCACAGAGAGCGCCTGTGCAAATTTTGGTAATTGTAAATGCAACGGTACAGATTCCTTTACCAGACATACACACACACACATACATATACACACATACATACACACATACATACATATACACACATACATATACACACATACATACATACATAGAGTCAAATAATAGTTCAGGTGTACAAATGCACATATTCTATACAACACACTCTCCTGCATACTTTAAATCAATAATCCATAATTCAAACTACAAACTACAGACACCATGTATAACGTCCCAAAGAAAAATGTATAAACTAAAAGAGGGATATTGAACTGGTGCCTACGCAAGAAGATCAGTGTTGTTTATGTGCGCTGATACTTTAGAGAATGAGTCATAGTAACGTGTTGTGGCATCACCATTGGTTTAAATGAGTGATGTCGGCTATGCCGGTGGGTGGTTTGTGTCCATTGATTCCAAGTTAACTGAAATCTCCGATCTTTTCCCCAAACTATGGAATGCAAGTTGTTGTTTTATGAAACTATTCTACTTAATTGGCAACATTGAAAGATTCAGTCATTTCCATCCATATCATATTTATATGATTTAGCATCTCTAAGGGCCAGAGTACGTCAGGCAGGATTGTCCCACACCCTTGCTACACAGAACAGTATGACTGGCGAATAAATATACACCATGGATAGCTTGGATCTTGGTGGCGCACATCAAGGGCATTGGTGGGGATGGAATCTATTCATGGACTTTAAAGGACATCTACCACCAGGATGAGGTAGTTAGTTTGTGCATGGTGAGTATGCGATATGCTCCCAATGGCCCCTAGTGGTGGTTAAGGGTGGACCATTTACTTACCCGATCCCGCACAATCCCCCAAGGTGCGTTGTCTGACGAAGATGAAGTCCGGCCGCGATTCACTAAGATTGTGCGCCCGATATCCTGCAAGTGTGGCTTCCCCGCTCAGGTCTGCCAGATTTCACCTTCTTCTTCCCGGTGCATGTAGTGCATGTTTTGAAACAATTTGAATTTTAATACCAGCGCTTTGTTCCAAGTGTATCCGATTGTCCACGGCCACTTCGCCCCCCCTCCCCCCCGATTGTTCGCATGAAAGTCAGCACGATTGCGCCAAAATCCATCGCATGCGCCAAAAACCCCTGTTAAATGCGGCGCAAATCGGAAATAGTCGGAAACCCGACGGAAATGCGATGTGCGGACGGACGGACCCTTAGTAAATGTGCCCATAATTTTGATAATGAAATTGGTAAAATTTGCGACAGATTAAGTTCCTTAGCATTCAAGGAACATGGAATGCAAAGGTTATTTTTTTATAATTAAAATTTTTCAAAAAGTAACAAAAAATCTTTACAGGAAAGAATCTCCATTTATATGATGATTAGAGGAGAAATCCTTCTCTCTATCAGGCCCACAAGAGGCGTCCTTTCCCCGCAGGTCGCGTCGCTGCTTTCTCAGAGCTGAGTGTTTGTTTTCTGTGTCTCTTTTGCAGCGAGATGATATGAATTGTTGCTGGAATAAGACACACAGCCGCTGATTTGGCAAGGGGGCGACTTTTGTGGATTTTTTTTTCTTGTGTTTATCCAAATTTGTACGCTGGAAAAATTACTCATCACTTGTAGAGTCGTCATGAAACAGTCGTAAACAAACGTGATGGTGAGGGTCATGGACGGCAGCACGGAAATCTCTTGACAGCTCCATCTGCCACAGACAACGCTTCATGTTCTCCTCCGCTGAGTGGCTCTGGGAGGATTCATCATTCCCACTAGTAGACAGAAACAATTATACGGACACAGCTGCTGCAGCGCACAAGAACCACAGTTTACAGATTCTTAAGAACAATAAGTACAGCATCATCAATCAACGATTGGGGAAAGACCATCTTGTCTCTGAGTGCTCCACAGAAGGATTACATCTCAGGGTGCAATGTGATCTCATATTCATACATATACTATTTATTATATATAAAGATCCCCAGGTTTATACCAGCTGTACATATAGATCTATTAATACAGGAGATCCCCAGGTTATACCAGCTGTACATATATCATTATATACAGGAGATCCCCAGGTTATACCAGCTTTACATATATCATTATATACAGGATCCCCAGGTTATAACCAGCTGTACTATCATTATATACAGAGATCCCCAGGTTATACCAGTCTGTACATACATCATTATATACTGGAGATCCCCAGTTTATACCAGCTGTACATATATCATTATATACTGGAGATCCCCAGTTTACCAGCTGTACATTATCATTATATCTGGAGATCCCCAGGTTTACCAGCTGTACATCCTCATTATATACTGGAGACTCCCCAGGTTATACCAGCTGTACATAATCATTATATACTGGAGACTCCCCAGGTTAGACGCAGCTGTACAATATCATTATATACTGGATAGATCCCCAGGTTATAACCAGCTGTACATATATCCTTATATACATGGAGATCCCCAGTTATACCAGCTTGACATACATATACATTATAACAGGAGATCCCCAGGTTATACCAGCTTGTACATATATCATTATATACGTGATATAGATCCCCAGGGTTATACCAGCTGTACAATATCATTATATACAGGAATCCCAGGTTTAACCAGCTGTACTATTCATTATATACAGGAGATCCCCAGGTTATACAGCATGTCCCATTATACACTGTCATATACATTATATACATGACATACCCCGGTATACACGCTGTACGTATATCATTATATACAGGAGTCCCCAGGTTAACTAGCTGTACAGATATCCATTATATACAGGAGATCCCCAGTTATACGGCTTGTACCTTATTATTATATACAGAGTCCCCGAGTTATACCAGCTGTACATATATCATTATATACAGGAGATGCCCAGGTTTACCGCTGTACTATCATTATATACAGGAGATCCCCAGGTTATACCGCTGTACATATATCATTATACAGAGAGATGCCCAGTTTATACCGCTGTACATATATCATTCATACGGAGCTCCCCAGGTTATACCAGCTGTACATATATCATTATATACAGGAGATGCCCGGTTATAACCGGCTGTACATATATCATTATATACAGGAGATCCCCAGGTTATACCAGCTGTACATTATCATCATACAGGAGATCCCCAGTTATACCGGCTGTACATATATCATTATATACAGAATCCCCAGGTTATACCCTGTTACATATATCATTATATACAGGAGATCCCCAGGTTTACCAGCTGTACATATATCATTATATACAGAGATCCCCGGTTATACCAGCTGTACATATATCATTATATACAGGAATCCCCAGTTATACCGGCTGTACATATCATTATATACAGAGATCCCCAGTTATACCAGCTGTACATATATCACTATATACAGGAGATCCCAAGTTATACCGGACTGTACATATATCATTATATACAGGGAGATCCCCATGTTATACCGGCTGTACATATATCATTATATACAGGAGAATCCCCAGTTATACCAGCTGTACATATATATTATATACAAGGAGATCCCCAGTTATCCATCTTATACGATATATCATTATATACAGGAGATCCCCAGTTATACCAGCTGTACATAATCATTATATCAGGAATCCCCAGGTTATACCAGCTGTACATCCATATATACAGAGATCCCAGTTATACCAGCTGTACTATTCATTAAGACAGATCCCCAGGTTATACCATCTGTACATATTCATTATATACGAGATCCCCAGTATACCGGCTGTACATATATCATATATACAGAGATGCCCAGGTTATACCACTGTCATATATCATTATATACAGGGAATCCCCAGGTTATACTCAGCTGTACATATATCATATATACAGGAGATCCCCAGGTTATACCGGCTGTCATATATCATTATATACGGAGACCCCAGGTTATACCAGCTGTACATATTCATATATACATTACTAATGTATATCCCGGTGCTACTAGGATACAAAATAATGCTCTTAGCTACAACAAAATAGAATGGGTTAACAAAAAATATTTTATAAGTATCTATCTCTCTCTGACTGTCTCTCTGACTTTCTCTTTCTCTATGGTCTGTGACAGTTTGAATCATCATCTCTTTCAGTGACTGTCTCTGACTGTCTCTTTGTCACATTGTCTAAGGGAGATTTATCAGAAGATGTCTGATATCAGAACTGTTCTAGTTGCCAATGGCAACAATCAGAGTCGAAGTTTCATTTTCTCACAGATGTTTAAAAATTACAGCTCATCTCTGATTGGTTTCCATGGGCAACTGGAACAGTTTTACCTCAGACATTCTGATAAATCTCCCCTATCCTCTTATCTATCTTACCTCACATATAAGATGTCTTATACAACTTATGCATATGGTAACCAATCACAGCTCAGAGGGCATATTAATGACCTGTAGCAGAATAGCAACCAATCACGACTAAGCTTCTAACCATCACAGCAGCAGCAGAAAATGGCTCCTGTATATGGGGGTATTTTGGATAGTGCAGGTTAAAATTTGGCTCAAAAGCGAGTCTATCACTTTCCCTGAGTCACAAGAGAGCGCCTGTGCAAATTTTGGTAATTGTAAATGCAACGGTACAGATTCCTTTACCAGACATACACACACCACACATCACATATACCACATCACTATCG
>WNYA01000069.1:242612-255288 GCA_019512145.1 Engystomops pustulosus
ACATACATATACACACATACATATACACACATACATACATACATAGACACATACATAGCACCTGTGCAAAATTTGGTGATTGTAAACGCGACGGTACAGATTCATTTACCAGACATACACACATACATACATATACACACATACATATATATATATACACATACATACATATACACACATATACATTCATACATACACACATGCATACATACATACACACACACATACATACACACACATACATACACACATACATATACACACATACACACACACATACACACACATACATACATACACACATACATAGCACCTGTGCATATTTTGGTGATTGTAAACACGACGGTACAGATTCCTTTACCGGACATACACACACACATACATACATACACACACACATATATATACACACATACATACATACATATACACACATACATATATATACACACATACATATATATATATACACACATATACATTCATACATACACACATACATACATATACACACATGTACATAGACACATACATATACACACACATATATATACACACATACATACATACATACACACATATATAGCACCAATTTGGTGATTGTAAACGCGGCGGTACAGATTCCTTTACCGGACATACACACACACATACATACATACACACACATACATACATATACACACATATACATTCATACATACACACATGCATACATACATATACACACATACATACACACACATACATATACACACATACACGCACACACATACACGCACACACATACACGCACACACATACATGCACACACATACATACACACACATACATATACACACATTCATACATACACACACATACATACATATACACACATACATATACACACATACATACATACACACATACATAGCACCTGTGCATAATTTGGTGATTGTAAACGCGACGGTACAGATTCCTTTACCGGACATACACACACACATACATATATATACACACATACATACATACATATACACACATACATATATATATATACACACATACATACATATACACACATATACATTCATACATACACACATATGCATAGACACATACATTCATACACACATACATACACGCACGCACGCACATACACTCAGCTTTATATACAAGATAAACATTCATTAGTGAAGGAGGCTGCTCGGCATTGCATCAGTGTGGAGAACCATGTGACATTGCTTTTTCTACCCTAAACACACTTGAGTCAATATGTTTTTCCAATTCTGGTGTCAAAATTAGTTATTGTGCCTTCGGCTTATATCCGCTTCCTCTTATACTTATTCTGGGGCACTGGATATAACTTATAAAGGCATTATTCATTGTTTTTCATTGTTTGTATTCCTTAGTTTTTTTCCCTGTGGTCACCAACGCAGCGCCCCCGTCCTGCACGGTGATGCCTATACAGTGTGTGATCATTGATATGTATACAAGTGCATTATCACACACATATTATATATATAATAAGCTCTGTACAGCGCTGTGGAATCAGTAGGCGCTATATAAATAAAGAATTATTATTATTAAGTGTAGCTGGATTTGCAGCACTATTGTGTACTGGTGTGTGAGATCTCTGCAATATACTGTTGCGCAGCCTTTTCCCTTGCTGCCACGGGGCCCCGGGCTGTATGAATAGTAAAGCCCCTACAAGTCTGGAAATTACTTCCTACATCTGGTACTAGAATCAGCTTCTTGGGGAATGCATCCGTTCTGCCTGCTGTCAATCTGTGGTTTTAGGACCTTCAGAGGTCCTGAAATAGCTTTTGTGTGCATGTGGACTGAGAGCAGGAATAGATATAAAAGGATTCATGGTTGAAGGTCCTTTTCACTATAAAATGTGGTGGGTGTTTTGGGTGGCCATGGGCTCCCTAGAAGGCATGGTCCCCAGGCTACCGCCCAAACCACCTATATTATAATCTACTACTATGGGGCAGATTTACTTACCCGGTCCAGTCGCGATCCAGAGGCACGTTCTCCAACGCTGATTCGGGTTCTGCCGGGATTCACTAAGGTTGTGCGCCTGATGTCCACCAGGTGTTGCTGCTGCACTGAAGTCCGCCGGAGTTCACCAGAGTTTACTTCCTCCGTGTCGGTGTATGAGTGCTATTTTTGCGACACAAATTTTTTAAAAAATTCCTGTCCGGTCTCTCTGAATCCGTCGGCCACGCCCCCCGATTTCTGTCGCGTGAAAGCCAGTGCCGATGCGCCACAATCCGATCGTGAGCGCCAAAATCCCGGAGCAATTCGGAATAATTCGGGAAACCCGGCGGAAAAACCTGTGTGTTTGAATACTACAGAAATACTACATATTGGAGCGTTGGGCTTCAAATACAGCTATAATGATGGAATATACACTCACCCGCCACTTTATTAGGTACACCATGCTAGTAACGGGTTGGACCCCCTTTTGCCTTCAGAACTGCCTCAATTCTTCATGGCATAGATTCAACATGTGCACTCTTCCGGAGCAGTGCAGGAAGCGCCGGGACCTTTTTCACAGTTTAAGCCGCTGCGCTGTAACTCTGATAAAAATTGTAGACCACTCCTTTCTTTGTAACTGGGAAATTGGGAGTGTATAAAACACTTATTTTCACCATTGTATGTTAATAGTTTTGCTGCTTAAAGGGGACCTTCAATATTAGAACACAATGGGGCACATTTACTGAGGGTCCCAATCACATTTTTCCGCTGGGTTTTCAGAATTTTACCATTTTGCAGCGAATTGTCCCGCATGCAATCGGACTGTGTCGCATTGGCGCCGGCTTGAAGCGACGAAACACGGGGTGGGAGGGGCTGGCCGTTGGAAAACCCAGCAGATTCGGAAAAATTTTTTTTTTTAAAAAGTGTTGCTTGACACACACTTACATGCACCAGGAACAAGTGTGCATGGTGAACTCCAGTGGACCTCGGCACAGCAGCGACACCTGGTGGACATCGGGCGCACGACCTTAGTGAATCGACGGAAGCCCCGAATCCTCGTCGGAGAACGAGCAGCTGGATCACGACAAGGCCGGGTAAGTAAATGAGCCCCAATATTTTAGAGCGGGAACAAAAAGGCTGATTGCCTATAAATATTGAATAAATAATGTTAGAAAATATTCTGGGAAACTGAATTCCGCCTTATTAAGGCTCAGGAGTCCAGTTTATAGTCCTGTTGGAAAAAATACCCAGGAAGAGGTTCATCATTTCCAATAGAAATTTCTTTTCATAGAATTTCCTTTATATAGAAATATATGTAAGAACACATATGTGAGACTCAGTGGATTAAAATCAAAACATAGTTTTTTTTATCTATTGAAGATCTTTTGACGCCATTTGTTGAGATCTCATGACAAAGAGTTTCATTCTTGCCATATTTTTACAATAGTGACAGCAAAGTTTTAAGGATCTCCCTGTAGGTTTGGCAGCAATATAATGTGTTGGTTTATTTCAAGACTACATCTTTTCCGACAGTTTTATTTTTGTTACTCTTGCACTATATGAAAGACAAATGGAAGCATATATCTTTCGCTTCAGATTCACTTACAAAAATGTGCTTGTGTATGCTTTCCATTCTACATAGAGCTTTCAAGCTGGCATAGATTTCAGCATTAAAATGTTATGGTTTGTAAACTTGATATTTGTCATGTGGCAAGAAAGTTATAGACAAATCTTCTGTATAAGAAATATCATGTAAATGTGTCATGTGGAATTAAAAGCCTAAAGCATTAGAGATGAAGTGTTTTCATTGCACTGCAAGAAAAATGTAACTGCAAAAAGGTCACAATTATAATCAAGGGTTTGGTACCTATAACATAAAGTTACATACACCTGGATTCTTCCAAGGAGGCTATTGTCATGGAAATTCCTCATCAGTTTTTGTGCCCCATAGAACTCTTGACTCAATTCTCAATTTTTCAGTATTTTCAGAGAAAACATTATGAACTACACTCACCCGCCACTTTATTAGGTACACCATGCTAGTAACGTGTTGGACCCCCTTTTGCCTTCAGAACTGCCTCAATTCTTCGTGGCATAGATTCAACAAGGTGCTGGAAGCATTCCTCAGAGATTTTGGTCCATATTGACATGATGGCATCACACAGTTGCCGCAGATTTGTCGGCTGCACATCCATGATGCGAATCTCCCGTTCTACCACATCCCAAAGATGCTCTATTGGATTGAGATCTGGTGACTGTGGAGGCCATTTGAGTACAGTGAACTCATTGTCATGTTCAAGAAACCAGTCTGAGATGATTCCAGCTGTATGACATGGCGCATTATCCTGCTGAAAGTAGCCATCAGATGTTGGGTACATTGTGGTCATAAAGGGATGGACATGGTCAGCAACAATACTCAGGTAGGCTGTGGCGTTGCAACGATGCTCAATTGGTACCAAGGGGCCCAAAGAGTGCCAAGAAAATATTCCCCACACCATAACACCACCACCAACATGGATCCATGTTTTCATGTTGTTGACGCCAAATTCTGACCCTACCATCCGAATGTCGCAGCAGAAATCGAGACTCATCAGACCAGGCAATGTTTTTCCAATCTTCTACTGTCCAATTTCGATGAGCTTGTGCAAATTGTAGCCTCAGTTTCCTGTTCTTAGCTGAAAGGAGCGGCACCCGGTGTGGTCTTCTGCTGCTGTAGCCCATCTGCCTCAAAGTTCGATGTACTGTGCGTTCAGAGATGCTCTTCTGCCTAACTTGGTTGTAACGGGTGGCGATTTGAGTCACTGTTGCCTTTCTATCAGATCTAACCAGTCTGCCCATTCTCCTCTACCTTGGCATCAACAGGCCATTCCGCCCACGAAGAACTGCGCTCACGGAGTTTTTTTCCCTTTCAGACTCTTCGGTAAACCATCGAGAGAGTGGTTTGTACCTTGAAAACTCCCAGTATCAGCAGTTTCTCGAAATACTCAGGAACCAAGCCTTCGGCACCAACAACCATGCCACTTCAAAGGCATCCTCAAATTCACCTTTGCTGTCCCGCTGGGATGATGCTCGGTTTTTGAAGCAGGGGATTGTCTTGACCATGTGCTACATGCCTAAATGCACTGAGTTGCCCCTCCATGTGATTGCTGATTAGAAATAAGTGTTACGAGCAGTTGACAGAGCTGAACCGTAATAAGTGGCCGGTGAGTGTATACTCATTTTGTTCCATTGTGGAACCACGCTTGTTACCCCTTTGCTTATTTCTGATTAGTTCAAACTATGGAAGGTAAACCCAATTCTCAATTATTATATTAATATTTAGGATCTATTGTAGAATTGTATTTCATGTAAGACTACGCTACAGAATCAGAACACACAATGATTCAGTGTTTAAGATGCATTTCAACTCAAAGAGAGAACTTCATTACAAAACCCTAAATCTGGTATGTCATCTCATTAAAAAAACAAAGTGGGGGGGGGGTTGTTGGTCGTTGGTTGCATTTATAAACAAAATACATTTTTATGAATTTATTGGTGTCCAAACTGATGCTTTGTAATTGGCACAATGTTACATACCTTTCCCAGAAGTTGATCCTGTTGGCTTTGACCAAACAGCTAATTGCATTGCAGCGCTGGATTTAGTCTATAATATGCAATACAATCAAGGTCCTTCTCAACAAGAGACTCCCACTGAACCTCATTTGCCAACTGGATGCCCAAATACAAACTAACTTGCAGTTTATGAATAGCCCAATACACAAGCTTGTTTTACCTGTAAAATTGGACCGTAATTAGTAAATCCTACCTTTACATAATTGTTGTTAAACCCTATTGCTTGACTTTGACGTTATTTTCTCCTCTCCACCAGCTACACGGCGGGACACAGAGGGGAGGAATAGAGGCATGGCCATCAGGTGAGTAAGTGAGGCCAGTAGGATGTTCCTTTCTCCATGCCGCTGCACTAGCTGCCAGCCAGTGACTTTTCACACCAACAGTCCTTCTCGGTAGCGCTGCCACCATCCTAGTTAGCATATGATAGATTCTATATTTATATATATATATATATATTATATACTATATATATATTATATTGATATAACACTCAAGATCTCTTGTTTATACAATAATGCATGAAATAATTTAAAAAAGAATAACCTTCATGCTATTTAAATACTGTATATACACCACACACACATTCAAAATTCTAGACAGGCAAGCAGAAATCTTTGTACAGCTCTTGTCTTTATTTGCATTATGAGACTCACTTTTTATAATATTTGCTCCTTCAAGTTCAATATATTGACTCACTCCTTTCTGACTGCAAACTATTAATATCTCTGTATGCATTCCTATTTAACAATGGAAGTGTAAACAATAATTGATCGTTCTATTATATTTAACATTGCATAGTCTGAAGCACAATACGACAAAAGTCATGAATGTTTAAGGGGTGAATAGCAATTTTTCCATCATTGTTCTCCTGAAGTCTGTTAATGAATAAATGTTCCACATTGCATACAATAAATGATCGTTGAATAAATTAAGAGATGAGCGAAGCACTAAAAATGCCGATTGCTTCGTTATTCGAGACTAACTTTTCCTGATGCTCGAGTCTCGTCTCGAATAACGAGCCCCATTGAAGTCAATGGGAGACTCGAGCATTTTTCAAAGGGACCATGGTTTGGAAAATGTGTTAGTTAATTGAAAAGAATGTCTTCTGATAAGTTAGCAGATTATGCAAACATCTAATCTTGCTTCACTGTCCGCCACGTATTATTTATCTCCACAGTTAGCAGATTGTGGAAGAACTGTGAAGAATAGAATAAAAACAGTGAACACGATCATTTAAGTGAAAACGCAGTGAAAACACAGTGAAAATAGATTGCAGATGTTCGGCACATCTATGCTTACTTTGTCCGGGAGATAACGCTGGTCCGGGATCCTCTCCTCTTCTCCACTGAAGTCTCCCCCCCGATCTCTCTGCCCTCCCTGATGTCTCTGTTCCTGGCTCCCGGTGGTCTTCGTTCTGGCTCCCCGGTGTCACCGCCCATGAAGAAGCGACGGCGAAACGTGCGTCGGGGTGCTGTGGTGGTGGTCAAGCCTCTCTCTCTTGCAATCTTGCATTATGTCACGCCCGGGTGGGTAATATAAACTTGCATAACAATTGACTTGAGTACTTGGTCATTACAGAGGTGATATGTTTAGGCTGACTTGTTTGAACCACCACCACACTCTTTTTTTGTGTTTTGTGGATCTTTACTTTTTTTAAATTGTTGTCTTGATTGCGTAATTTGTTAATAAAGATTTTGATATTTTTTCCCGAAGGAAAAATAAAAGTCGCTTCTGGTCTTGATTGTGGTTAACTTTGGTCTATATCCTCCATTGGTATTATGTTGTTGATTGATTTTTGGTGTTAGGATCCGTACCAGGGACCAGGCCATCTGTTGGTATTCATTCATTCCCCGTGTCTTCGTCTCTGGCTCCCGGTGTCTCCGTTCTGGCTCCGATGTCTATATCCTGGCTCCCCCGATGTCTATAGTCCTGGCTCCCCCCGATGTTCCGTTCTGTTCTGGCTCCCGATGTCTCCGTTCTGGCTCCCCCCCCCGGTGTCTATGTCCTGGCTCCCCGGTGTCTATGTCCTGGCTCCTTTCCCCGGTGTCTCTCGTTCTGATCCCCCGGTGTCTCCTTTCTGGCTCCCCGGGTGTCCCCCTCCGTTTTGCTCCCCGGTGTCTCCGTTCTGGCTCCCCGATTCTCCGTTCTGGCTCCCCGATGTCTCTGTTCGCTCACCGTGTTCTTCCATGTGTGGTTTCCACCATATAATTGTTCTTGTTCTTCAGAAAGCATACTTTTTTTCTGCACCTTTTCCGCGCGTTATCTCCCGACAAGTAAGCAATGTGCCGAACTCTATAATCTTTCTTCACTGTGTTTTTCACTTACATCTGTGTTCACTGTGTTCACTGTTTTTATTCTATTCTTCATTGTTCTTCACTGTGTTTTTTTTAATCATCTCGATCTCGAGCAGGGGAATACTCGTACCGAGGCAACGAGCCATTTCGAGTAACTTAAATCTCGAACGACACAAGCTCGACGAGTATACTGCTCATCCTAAATAAATTGTCATCTACTGCTTACCAGTAAAAAAGACAAAGATTATTCCTTTGACATGTTTACCTTTAAACCCTTAACGTCTTCTCCCCGGTGTTTCATCTGGCTTCCGATGTCCTATGTCCCTAACTCCCCGATGTCTATGTCCTGGCTCCCTGATGTCTATGACCTGGCTCCCCCGCTGTCCTCCGTTCTTTCCTCCCCTGGCTCCGTCTTTCTCTCCGTGTCTTTCTCCAATCCTGGCTCCCCGATGGTCTAGTCCTGGCTCCCCGATGTCCCGTTCTGGCTCCTGAGTCTTCCATTTGTGCCCTCCCCTGTCGCCGTTCTTTCTCTCTCCCCGGGGTCTCCAATTGGCTCCCCGATGTCTATTAAGGTCCTACTCCCTCGATGTCTAGGTGGTCCGCTCCCTGAGGTCTATGTCCTGGCTCACCCGATGTCCTCCGTTCTTTCTCCCCGGTGTCCTCCGTTCGTTCTCTCGTTGTCTCCAACTGGCCTCCCCGATTGTCTAGTCCTGCTCCCCCGATGTCTATTTCCCTGGCTCGCCTGATGTCTATGTCCTGGCTCCGTCCTGGCTCCCCGATGTCTCTGTTCTTTCTCCCTGGTGTCTCCGTTCTTTCTCTCCGTTGTCTCCAATCTGGGCTCCCGATGTCTATGTCCTGGCTCCCCCCCGATGTGCTATGTCCTGGCTCCCCGATGTCTCTGTCCTGGCTCCCCGATGCCTATTTCCTGCTCCCTGATGCCTATGTCCTGCTCCCCGATGGTCTCCTTTCTGTCTTCCCTGATGTCTCCTTTGGCGCCCCGGTGGTCTCGATCTGCGCCTCCCCGATGTCTCCGAGCTGGCTCCCCGATGTCTCGTTCTGGCTCCCCTTGTCTCCGTTCTGGCTCCCCGGTGTCTCCGTCTGGGCTCCCCCCCGATATCTCCGTTTTTGGCTCCCCGGTGTCTCTGTTTCTGTCTCCCCATGTTCGTTCTCCGTTCTGGGCTTCCCCGTTGTCTATATTCCCTGGCTCCCCGATGTCTATGTCACTGGCACCCCTCCACCGATGTCCCCGTTCTGGCTCCCCGATTCTCAGTTCTGGCTCCCCCGGTGTCCTTGTCCTGGCTCCCCGGTGTCTCTTCCTGGGGCTCCCCCCCGGTGTCTCCGTTCTTGATCCCCCGGTGTCCCCGTTCTGGCTCCCCCGGTGTCCTCCGTCTGGCTCCCCCGGTGTCTCCGTTCTTGCTCCCCGATGTCTCCGTTCTGGCTCCCCAGTGTCTCTGTGCTGCTCACCGTGTCCTTCCATGTGTGTTCACACCTACATATATTGTTCTTCACATACATTTTTTCGCAACCCGTTCCGCGCGTATCTTCCCAACAAGTAAGCATATGTGGCCGAACATCTATAATCTCTTCTTTCACTGTGTTTTTCACTTAAACGATCCTGTGTTCACTGTGTTCACTGTTTTTTCAAATAATTTCTATCTTCATTGTTCTTCACTGTGTTTTTTTAATTACGATGCTCGATCTCGAGCGGGGAAATCTCGTCCGGCAACGAGCCATTCGAGTACCTTATACTCGAACGAGCTCAAGCTCGGACGAGTATTCGCTCATCTCTAAGTAAAATGTCCTACTGCTTCACCGTAAAAAAAGACAAAAATTATTCTTTTGGGACATGTGTTTCCTTTTACCCTTATGACCGACAGTATGTACTTTTTTTATTGTGGTTGTAGGACTCAGGCACTTCAGAACTATCCTTGCAGAAAAGCGTTGGGCAGCCCATGGCTTCTTGCTGTTGGCAGCGCTCACTATCTTATCACAGCCCAGGACCAACAATAACGCCCAGGATCAGAAGAGCTCCACCTGACAACCATTGGCACCCCACATCTGCAATCACGGCATATCAACATGACAGGGAGTCCAGGTTTCCTGTCGTGCAATGACGTTAATGCATTCATAGGAATTGGTTAAGAGATTGATGATCTACAGTCTGTGTCCCACTTGTGGACAAATTTATATACAGTATATATATATATAATATATTATATATATTTTATATACATGAGCTCCCCAGGTTTGATAACGGCGGGTACATATATCATTCTATTCAGGAGATCCCCAGTTATACAAAGCTGTACATATATCATTCTATACAGGAGATCCCCAGTGTTATACCGGCTGTACATAATCATTATATACAGGAGATCCCCAGGTTTATACCGGCTGTAAATATATCATTCTATACAGGAGGTATCCAGGTTATTACGGCTGTAAGATATCATTATATCCAGGAAGATCCCAAGGTATACGGCTGTACATATATCATTATATGACAGGGAGATCCCCAGGTTATACCGGTGTAAATAATCATTATCATACAGGAGATCCCAGGTTTATACCGGGCTTGTACACATTATCATTCTAGACATGATGATCCCAGTTATACCGGCTGTACATAATCATTATATACAGGAATCCCAGTTATACCGGCTGTACATATATCATTATATACGGAGATCCCCAGGTTACACGGCTGTACATATATCATTATTACAGGAGATCCCCAGGTTATACCGGCTGTACATATATCATTATATACAGGAGATCCCCAGGTGATACCGGCTGTACATAATCATTAGAACAGGAGATCCCCAGGTCTACCGGCGTACAAATCATTATATACAGGAGCATTCCCCAGGTTATACCGGATTGTAAAATATATCACTATATAACAGGAGCTCCCCAGTTTATACGGCTGTACATATATCATTATATACAGGAGATCCCCAGGGTTTTATACCGGCGTGTCATAATCATTATTATACAGGAGATCCCCAGGTTTTATACCAGCTGTACATATATCATATATACAGAGATCCCAGGTTTATACGGCTTGTACATATATCATTATATACAGGAGATCCCCAGGTTATTTTTACCCAGCGTGTACATATATCATTGATATACAGGAGATCCCCAGGTTATACGGTTGTACAATATAATTAATACGGTAGTCCCCAGGTTTACCAGCTTTACATACACTCACCGGCGCACTTTATTTAGGTACAATCATGCTATAACGGTGGACCCCCTTTTGCCTCAGAACTGCCTCAATTCGTTCGTGGCATATGCTACAATGTGCGGAAGCTTCTCAGAGATTTTGGTCCATATTGACATGATGGCAATCACACAGTTGCCGCAGATTTGTTGGCTGCACATCCATGATGCGACCTCTCCCGTTACCACATCAAAGCTTTAGCTATTGGATTGAGATCTGGTGACTGTGGAGGCCATTTGAGTCCAGTGACCTCATTGTCATGTTCAAGAAACCAGTCTGAGATGATTCCAGCTTTATGACATGGCGCATTATTCTGCTGAAAGTAGCCATCAGATGTTACAGGGTACATTGTGGTCATAAAGGGATGGACATGGTCAGCAACAATACTCAGGTAGGCTGTGGCGTTGCAACGATGCTCAATTGGTACCAAGGGGCCCAAAGAGTGCCAAGAAAATATTCCCCACACCATGACACCACCACCACCAGCCTGGACCGTTGATACAAGGCAGGATGGATCCATGCTTTCATGTTGTTGACGCCAAATTCTGACCCTACCATCCGAATGTCGCAGCAGAAATCGAGACTCATCAGACCAGGCAACGTTTTTCCAATCTTCTACTGTCCAATTTCGATTAAGCTTGTGCAAATTGTAGCCTCAGTTTCCTGTTCTTAGCTGAAAGGAGTTGCACCCGGTGTGGTCTTCTGCTGCTGTAGCCCATCTGCCTCAAAGTTCACTGTTGCCTTTCTATCAGCTCGAACCAGTCTGCCCATTCTCCTTTGACCTCTGACATCAACAAGGCATTTCCGACCACAGAACTGCTGCTCACTGGATGTTTTTTCTTTTTCGGACCATTCTCTGTAAACCCTAGAGATGGTTGTGCGTAAAAATCCCAGTAGATCAGCAGTTTCTGAAATACTCAGACCAGCCCTTCTGGCACCAACAACCATGCCACGTTCAAAGGCATCAAATCACCTTTCTTCCCCATACTGATGCTTGGTTTGAACTGCAGGAGATTGTCTTGACCATGTCTACATGCCTAAATGCACTGAGTTGCCGTCATGTGATTGGCTGATTAGAAATTAAGTGTTAACGAGCAGTTGGACAGGTGTACCTAATAAAGTGGCCGGTGAGTGTATATATATATATATATAACAAAGAGAGGATGGTATTTATAAGAGGGGCCACTTGTTGTGATTCGCCCTGTACAACAATGTAGCGAGAAGCTGCCCTGCCCCAGTATGTAGTTTGTGCTCAGTCGGTCGCTTCCCTCTCTGCTCGGCTGCTTTCTGGCAATGACTTGATTGGACGCTAAAGTCTCTGAACTTCAAGAGTAGCGACAAAACTTCACATCTCTCCCCACGTCACATCCTCCATGTCTACACAGTGTGCGGATCTGGCAGGTGACAAAAGACAAGTTCTGTGTTCCAGCTGTCTGCAAACTCAAGTGCTACCCGGTCTGATGAAAGGTGCAATTACCGGATTGTCGCCTTCCTCGCTAATACCATCCGCCATCTGCTCTGATAACACATTCTTAGCTTTTTACGCTGAACCTGAATGACAAGAAAAAACCTTATCAAG
>WNYA01000069.1:255297-267725 GCA_019512145.1 Engystomops pustulosus
ATCCGCCATCTGCTCTGATAACACATTCTTAGCTTTTTACGCTGAACTTGATAAGGTTTTTTTCTTGTCATTCTGATAACTTACAATGTTGTTTTTTTTGTTTTAAATGAGGTCATCCATGGCAGGAACATTGTAGATTTCAGGTTCGCATCAGAGAGTGCAAGCATTTTATTTAGGGAGAAGGGAGTGCCCCGCCTGCTCTGGCTGTGGTTCAAGTTAAAAGAAAATCACCTTAATTGACCTTTCACCCTGAGATAGTCTACCAAATACATGGGACACGCCCACTCTACACCCATTCCCCCCAATTTTTATATATAGAACAAAGAGGGAAGTTATGCCTTCACCATTAGGAGCAACTCGATGGGCAGGCAAGACACAGCTTCATTAGGGGATATGACTATAACAATCTGGTAATGTGGAAACACTGTTCAACCATATTGGTTTGGCTCAGTGCTAATACCGTGCGTGCTCCCTTCATTACCATTGCCTGGAACAGAAGAAGACCACCTCCTCTACACCTATAGGAGAGCCGTATCACCATCACCATAGACAGGGGGCGTCCTCTACACCTAGAGGAGAGACGTATCACCATCATCATAGACAGGGGGCGTCCTCTACACCTAGAGGAGAGACGTATCACCATCATCATAGACAGGGGCATCCTCTACACCTAGAGGAGAGACGTGTCACCATCATCATAGACAGGGGGCATCCTCTACACCTAGAGGAGAGACGTATCACCATCATCATAGACAGGGGGCATCCTCTACACCTAGAGGAGACATGTATCACCATCATCATAGACAGGGGGCATCCTCTACACCTAGAGGAGAGATGTATCACCATCACCATAGACAGGGGGCGTCCTCTACACCTAGAGGAGAGACGTATCACCATCATCATAGACAGGGGGCATCCCCTACACCTAGAGGAGAGACGTATCACCATCATCATAGACAGGGGGCATCCTCTACACCTAGAGGAGAGACATATCACCATCATCATAGACAGGGGGCGTCCTCTGCATCTAGAGGAGAGACATATCACGATCATCATAGACAGGGACATCCTCTACACCTAGAGGAGAGACGTATCACCATCATCATAGACATGGGCCATCCTCTACACCTAGAGGAGAGACGTATCCCCATTATCATAGACAGGAGGCGTCCTCTACACCTAGAGGAGAGACATATCACCATCATCATAGACAGGGGGCATCCTCTACACCTAGAGGAGAGACGTATCACCACCATCATAGACAGGGGGCGTCCTCTACACCTAGAGGAGAGACGTATCATCATCATTATAGACAGGGGGCGTCCTTTACACCTTACACCTAGAGGAGAGACGTATCACCATCACCATAGACAGGGGGCAACTCTACACCTAGACGAGAGGCGCATCACCATCATCATAGATAGGGGGCATCATCTACACCCAGAGGAGAGACTTATCACCATCATCATAGACAGGGGGCATCCTCTACACCTAGAGGAGAGACGTATCACCATCATCATAGAAGGAAAAAAGGGGGGGGACATGCCTCTAACACCTAGAGGAGAGATGCATCCACACATCACCATAGACAGATGGCATCCTCTAACACCTAAGAGAGACGTATACCATCAAATCATAGACAAGGGGGCATCCTTACACCTAGAGGAGATATGTCTCACCTTCTCATAGACAGGGGGGCTCCTCTACACAGAGGAGGACTATCACCCATCAATCACATAGAGGGCCATCTCCTACACCTAGAGGAGAGACGTATCACCATCATCATAGACAGGGGGCATCCTCTACAACCTATAGGAGAGACGTATCACCATCATCATAGACAGGGGGCATCCTCTACACCTAGAAGAAGACTAATCACCATCACCAAGACAGAGGGCATCCTCTACACCTAGAGAAGAGTTATCACCATCATAAACAGGGACATCCTCTAACCCTAGAGGAGAGCTTCCCTCACCTAGACAGGGGCGTCCTCTACACCTAGAGGAAGACGTATACATCATCATAGACAGGGGGCATCCTCTACACCTAGAGATAGACGTATCACTCATCACCATAGACAGGTGGGGCATCCTCTACACCTAGAGAAGACGTATCACCATCATCATAGACAGGGGCATCCTCTACACCTAGAGGAGAGGAATCACCATCACCATAGACAGGGGCATCCTCACACTAAGGAGAGATGTTCACACCATCATCATAGACAGGGGCATCCTCTACACTTAGAGGAGAGACGTATCACCATCATCATAGACAGGGGCATCCTCTCACCTAGAGGAGAGACGTATCACCATCATCATAGACGGGGGCATCCTCTACACCTAGAGGAGAGACGTATCACCATCATCATAGACAGGGGCATCCTCTACACCTAGAGGAGAGACGTATCACCATCATCATAGACAGGGGCATCCTCTACACCTAGAGAGAGACGTATCACCATCATCATAGACAGGGGCATCCTCTACACTCGATATAGACGTATCACCATCATCATAGACAGGGGGCATCCTCTACACCTAGAGGAGAGACGTATCCCATCATCATAGACAGGTCCTCCTCTCAACCTAGAGGAGAGATCGTATCACCATCATCATAGACAGGGGGCTCCTCTAACCTAGAGGAGAGACTATCACCATCATCATAGACAGGGCGTCCTCACCAGAAAGACTTCACCTCATATACAGGGGCATCCTCTACAACCTAGAGAAGAACATATCCCCATCATCATAGACAGGGGGCGTCCTCTACAACCTAGAGGAGAGAGACGTACCCATCATCATAGACAGGGGGCTCCTCTACACCTATAGGAGGGACGTATCACCATCATCATAGACGGGGCATCCTGTACACCTAGAGGAGAGACCTTCACCATCATCATAGACAGGGGGCGTCTCCTGCTATACCTACAAGAGAGACGTATCACCATCATCATAGACAGGGGGCCTCCTCTCCCTCCTAAGAGATAGATGATCACCTATCTGTTGTCTGTAGCCTCCAGCGGCATTTACTGGTACTGTGCTTTACATTTCTGATCCAATCCCAGGTTTCCATTTTGGGGAACTGTCTACCCCAAATAGCAGTTTCTTTTCTCTTTGGAATTTTGAATGAATAGGAAGAAGAAAGCTGTGTAGAATCTCCATAGTTTCTGTTTAGGGATTTCTGCTACATATCCAGGGTTGTCTGTTATGGGGTACCTAAACTATACCACAATACATAGTTTTCTTGTTGCAAGTTGAAGCAAGCAAATACTTGTAGAAATCTACATATTTCTGTAGTGATATTTTGCCCATTAATAGGAGCTGATACCCCAAATTTCAGTTCTTTTTGGGCAAACACATAAGTTTTTGGGGGAAATTTATGAATGAATGCAGTGTTGCGTCTCAAATCTTCAATATAAATAACAATTTCAAACTTCAAATTCTCTACTCTTCATTGTGCCACAATGTGGCCTCCATGTTCTGCTACACTCCAGAATTTGTCATCTTATGCACCATTCTCTGACCTCATGCTGATGCTGTCAGCTCCACTCTGTGGTTCCTGATTTGCCGTCCACCTCCACATCTATCATTGTGCCATTCTTTTGTATACCAGGTGTGCTGCCACTCCTAAGGACTCTGTCATGTGCCACTCTGTGCCCTACCATGTTTCCGCCGCCACCGGCCCAGCCGGCGAACGTTAATTTGTCATTGTATCACTCTGCGGTCCACTCATGCTGCTGCCAAATGACCGCTGTCTCCCTGGAACACCACTGTATTCCATAATGGCTGTTTTCACCCCCCACCATTCTATGATTGTCGCACTAGTTTGGTTTCCCTCATTTCATTGTCGAAGGAATGAAAGCTTTCAGGATTGATCAGCCAAAGCAGGAGTGTGATACAGAACACGAGGGCAGTGCAAGTATCCCATTTACTGACTCATCTCTATTCTGGAATCAACTGTTTGTTTTCGGCTTACAATATGATGATGGATTATGACGTTGAAGCGATTGAAAGAGGACACTGACGGATGATAAGAAGGGCAAAATGATCACTGGCGTCAATGTAAAATTTACTGCGACCCTTTGGGGGTTTCGCATGTATCCCCTGTTAACAGGTCTGTCGTCATCTATGATCTCAACTGATGTTGTCGTGTAAAGAGTGCATTCTTTGATGGTTTAGTGGGACTTTGGCCCTCAGCTCAGTCTTTCGAGCTGGCACATACATTACCATTTGGTGAGTTGGCCTCTGTAACGTGGCACAGGAATTGAAGAGTGAAAGTCCTTTCTCTGTCATGTGCATGTCATACTTAACCACAGCATTGTTGAAGAGCAAACCCCGACTCCCTGATATTTAAGCATGGCACAACGTTCTACAACACCACAGCCTCTGCGCCAGTGAAATGCCTGTTTTTTTAAAGATGATGTCTCATGATTCAAATTTGGGTCAATCAATTTTTTTATAATGGCGAACGCGGGCCCGAACCGATTTCAACAAATTCGCCCAGCTCGTTAACATCACATCTATCATAGACAGGGGCGTTCCTGCTAAACTAGAGGCGCGAACATATCACCTCATCCATAGGACAGGCTTCCTACTGTAAGGAAGACACAACCACGGAGCCGTCTCTGCCACAGGAACGATGTGAGTACATGGTGATACTATGGTACAAGGGTTCAGAAGGGGCAATGTGCTGCAGTGTATACTCACATATTCTGGATGGATACATGGTACAGGGTCAGGAAGGGCTGGGGGATTCTCTGCAGTGTTAAAATATCACATGTTATGGATGATAAGGTACAGGGTCAGGAGGGCTCAGGAGCCTGCAGTGTAAAATATCAACTAGGCTTTGATGCATAATCGGTACAGGGTCAGAGGGCAGGTATCTGCAGTGTATAATATCACATGTTATGGATGATACAATGGTTAACAGGGTCAGGACGGGCCTTCGGGAGTCTGCCAGTGTAGTAATTCACACATGTTAGGAGCTAGACATTGTACAGGGTTCAGGAGGGGCCCCAGGATGTCCACACGTGTAATAATATATACATTATTGGAGGATATTATGGTCGAGGTCAGAGGGGTGTCGGGATGTGTCTGCAGTGTCATATATCACATGGTAGTGGATGAACATGGTACAGGGTCAGGCAGTTCGGGATGTCTGCAGTGTAATAATATCACAGTTTGGATGATAACATGGTACACGGTGTTAGGAGGGGCAGTGTGCATGTAATAATATCACATGTTATGGCTGATACATGGTACGGGCAGGCAAGGAATGGGATGTCTGCAGTGTTGTAATAATATCACAGTTTTATGGATTAACATGGTACAGGGTCAGGAAGGGAGCGGGATGTCTGCAGTTGTAATAATATACATGTTATGGATGAATATGGTACAGGTGCAGAAGGGGGTCAGGATGTCTGCAGTTGAAAATATCACATGTTATGGATGATCATGGTACAAGGGTCAGGAGGGTCCAGATGTCTGCAGTAATAATATCACATGTTTTGGATGATAAAGGTACAGGGTCAGGAGGGCTGGGATGTCTGCGAGGTAATAATATCACCTGTTATGGATTGCAGTACATGGTACAGGGTTCAGGAGGTGTCGGATTGTCTGCGTGTAATAATATCACATGTTATGGCATATACATGGTACAGGGTCAGGAGGTGTCGGGTGTCGCACGTGTAGTAATTATCACATGTTTATGGATGATACATGCGTACAGGTCAGGGGGGTAGGATTCGCGTGGTAACTATATCACATGTTATGGCTGCATCATGGGGGGTACCGGGTCAGGAGGGGCCCGGGATGTTCTGCAGTGTAAGAATATCAATGTTTATGGAGATACATGGGTAACAGGGTCAGGAGGGGCCGGGATTGGTCTGCAGTGTAATATATCAATGTTATGGATGGTACATGTACAGGGTCGGAGTGGTGTCGGGATGACCTGCGATGTGTAAGTAATATCACATGTTATGGATTGATACAGTGGTACAGGGTCGGAGGTGTGGCTGTCTGCAGTGTAAATAAGATCACATGTTATGGAGATACATGGGTACAGGTCAGGAGGTGTGCGGATGTCGCCTAAACATTGAGATTACATGACCAGGAACCCACCGCACAGTGATAAACTAGGATGGAGTGATCATGTATCGGTCAGAGGGCTCCGGGCCTCCTCAGCTAACTAGCACACATGTCTACCCCCCCAGATCGGATGCCACTGGGACATGGATACCAGGAGGTGGCTCACAGTGAGGGGCTCCGACGGTGTCGGGTGCCGCGTGATAAAATCTACATGTTATGGATGATACATGCCCGGGTCAGGAGGGCGGATGTCTCTCAGTGTAATAATATCATGTTATGGCTGATACAGGTAAGGGCAGGAAGGGGTCCCAGGATGTCTCGTGTACATATATACATACGACATGTATTCCGAAGGCCCAATATCTGATGGACTATACCTTAGGATGTTACATGGACGGGTTTCAGGGTGGCGCCGGATGCATGCAGTGTACGAATAACACATGGTCTTGAGATGATACTGGTACAGGGTAGGAGGGTCCTGGGATGTCTGCCAATTGTAAATAACACATGTTATGGGATAATCATGGTCACGGGTCAGTGAGGGGCGGATGTCTGCAGTGTATAATATCACTGTTTGGATGATACATGGTACAGGGTCAGGAGGGGCCGGTATGATCTGCAGTGTATAATAACACAAGTTATGGATGAACATGGTACAGGTTCGGAGGGGCCGGGTTTCCTGCAGTGTAATAATATCACATGTTTTGGATGATATATGGTAACGGGTAAGGAGCCAAATCATCTGATGCACAGAATTTCTGTATTTCCAAAAATTGTTTTCTTGAAAGGATTCAAACTCTCTTATACTAAGTGCCTTTCTCAGAGAACATAACATGTTTGATAACAAAGTGATTTTTTTTTTAACCACAGGGACTTAGAATTATAATTTTCAGCCTATTTTACAAAATTGCAAGAATCCAAGCCCAGCCCCGGAATACAATGTAATCACACAAAACAAGCGCTAGAAGGTGATATTTATAGCCGAGTCATTTTGTCTTTGAAAGGCAGAAACTTGCCATCTGATTTTTACACATGATATTTTTCCATTTTAGCAGAATATTGGCGGCCGGGTACGGAAGACGCACTACTTTTATGGCTGCATAAAACAATGGGGTGTAGAGATGAAGGCGAGCGGGCTGCTGGCGTGGTGGTGATGCGTGGTGACGCACGAGCAGTTGTGGAGATACGGATGTTGTTTTATAGGAATCTTTATCTTAACGGGGAATTTTTTAGTCCAGGGATTGATAAGCGGCCGTACTGGTCTGAAGGCCCGCACTAGTCGAGAGTCCTGGATTTCCGACCCACGCTGGTTGTCTCACGGGTAAGAGAGATACAAGTGGTCAAGTAGGCGGCTAAAAAATTGTATCAGTTGACTTTCTCATCGTCCCATAAATCACATCAGGCGTTTAGTAAAATTTACTGACAACAGACTTGAAAGAGGCCTCCAAATTCCCTTTGAGACCACCAGCACGGGTAGGGGGGGGGGGGGGGGGGGGGTGGGGGGCGCTGGCATTACCATTTAGTGGGCAGGTTTTTTACTGAAAGGTGTGGGGACTATCAGATTTGTCATTTAACAATCCATATTTTGTATGGCTCAAAATACAGGATGGATTTTCTCATTTGCCATCAATATTAATAGCGTCTTGGAGTCACATTTACGTTATTTAACTACTGTATAGCATGCAGAGGTACCAATCAGGATGTATGGCAACCGTTATTCAATGAATCTAGGTTCCTCTTCACTGTTTGGTCACGGTCAAACATGGGTGGTGTCGACAACTTCTGTCGGACTGTGCATGTTAAACCTGTGCACCATCCGATCCGACTGGTGCCCGGAACCCCTCCTTTCTCTCTTCGATGTAGAATCTGTGTTGCATGGAAAGAAGTGCAAGCCACAACACAAAACGTCACTGCGAACATATTGGCGTGGAACTTCTTAAATACTGTGGCAAGCATTTGCACATGAAGAACATTTCAAATAATTAAAGAAAAAACTGGCGCAAAGGCCCTTAGTAAATGTGCCCCATTGCTCTTAAGGGAGGGGGTTCCCATCCCACTTGATAGGATGGGTGACCTGTTGTCAGAAGATGGGCAGATCATAGAGAACATTAGAATGAAAGAAACCCTATATCGCTATGAATGCCTCATATTATAGAGGCTTATATACATGCCTGCCACGCCCATTCACTTCTATTGGTTATAGGACAATATTAGGCAGGTCCACACATTCTTGGTAATTCCAGTAAGGTCTTTGCGGTCAGATCTCAGAGTGAGATTTCCCAAGTGTGTCAGACACTTATCACCTCTTCTTGGAAAAAAAGTTAAGCCTTAATGTTATTTAGTATTATTAAACTAACCCTTTGAACTGCTATTGTACAGCAGTAACAATCTATCCCTATATTGTTTCGTCCCACGCCTGTGAAGTGGCCCCATGTCCTTCAAGTTGTCTCACCATCTATTCAAGTGGACCTGCGAACCCCATGTGAGTCTGAATCATTGTCTCTTCCTTTGACCGGATTCATGCATATTCATGTTGTTCTCTTTCAGCTCAGCTTCCTTAATGACAAGGGCCTGTTTTCTCTTTCAGACCTAATTCTTCTGGCTGGCACTACAAGCCAGGATAAACAGGCTGTAGGCACCATGGTTGGATCATAGATCGGAGGTGTTTGAAATAACAGTGTGAAGTTGAATGTAGGAGACAAAGAGGACAACCAGTCGCCAATTCCACCACATATTCCTCACTAACAACTAAGAAAATGGGCGCTACGGGGAGCGAAGGTTGTTTTTTTTTTCTGGAACTTGACAGTTAGATCGTGAGTAAGTGCATGGGTCAGGCTGCAACCAAAAAGTGACTACATGATTTAGAAACAAGTAAGTCACAGGGTCCACTGAAGACCTTAATAGGGCAACAACTGTCTTATGACCCAGCACCACGACCTCAGGCAAAGAGTGCCGCGTATCCGATGACCTTGGAATCCAGGAAGCCAGAACAGGGAAAGACCACATCTAGATTTGATCCCCTCACCGTTACAACCATGATTCCTTATCAAAACCCAATGTACCTATCCGAGTGATATTGAAGAGCAACGATGTTTAACAAGATTCTAAAACTATCTGAGAGCATGTACATTTTCTTAGAAACATCGGCTGATAAACCCCCTTAAACTATAAAGGCCTGCACTGAGCGGCCAAATCGGCTTCTCAATTGCGGAATTCTCCACACATCGACGATAAGTTAACATGTCTCCAAAAATAAATTTTTTGGAATGGCAGAACAGACAGCTGGCACTCATCTCCCTCCTCTCTGCCTACTCTCCTGTTCCCGTGTGATTTGCGACATGCTCTAACAATAGTAATATGACAACATTTCAAATTAAGGTTATGCAAGAGATGTGGCCGCCCGGGAGCGCAGCACAGGAGAGTTCCAGGGAACAAGCGTGGGAACCGCGAGCGTCCTGGCCACGGTACCGCCTAACCGCAATTCATGTAGCTGCTTATCAATCTCACCTGCAGGAAAACACAGGAGACGGAAAGGGAGGAAAGTTTTGTTTGTTTTCCTTTCTTTCTTTCTTATTGTAAAAATGTTCGAAAAAGAACAATTCTTGACATTCTGTCGCTGCGTACAAGCGAGAAATCAACAATAAAAGGGTCCTTTGGTGGAAACAAAAGCTGCAACATACAAACAAGTACCTCCCTAAATGGAAAATTTTTGCCCCTGTAGACTGTGTAACAGAATACACCCAGGTTTAACCGCAGCTTAACATATATCATTATAGACAGAGATTCCCCAGTTTATACCAGCTGTAACATATATCATTTATACAGGGGATCCCCAGGTTATACCAGCTGTAACATAATCATTATATACAGGAGATCCCCGGAAGACCGAGCTGTACAGATATCATTATATAAAGGCGATCCCAATTATACCATCTGTAACATATATCATTATATAACAGGAATCCCCAGGTTATAACCAGCTGTACATTATCATTATATACAGGAGATCCCCAGTTATACCCTGTAACATATATCATTATATACAGGAGATCCCCAGTTTATACCACTGTACATATATCATTATATCTGAGATCCCCCGGTTATACCAGCGTACATATTCATTAATATACAGGAGATTCCCCAGGTTATTACCGTCTGTTACATATTCATTATATACAGGAGATCCCCAGTTATACCAGCGTGTACATATAATTATATACAGGAGATCCCCAGTTATACCAGCTGTACTAATCATATATACAGGATATCAACAGGTTATACCAGCTGTACAATATCATTAATATACAAGATATCCCCGGTTATACCAGCTTTACATTTATCATTATATATCAAGGAGATCACCAGTATAAACCGCTTTACATATATCATTATATCAGGAGATCCCCAGGTTATAACAGCTGTACCTTATCATTATTACAGAGATCCCCAGTTCTAACCAGCTGTACATATATCATTCTAGTACAACGATCCCCCAGGTTCTCACCAGCTGTACATATATCATTTAGATACAAGAGATCCCAGGGTATAACCAGCTGTACATATATCATTATATACAGGAGATCACCAGGTTATACCGGCTGTACATATATCATTATATACAGGAGATCCCCAGTTATACCAGCTTACATATATCATATATACAGGGGATCCCCAGGTTATACCAGCTGTCATATATCATTATATACAAGGAGATCCCCAGTAATACCAGCTGTACCATATATCATTATATAAAGGAATCCCCAGGTTATACCAGTGTACTATTCATTATTATCAAGGAAATCCCCAGTTATACCAGCTGTAGATATATCATTATATAGCAAATATCCCAGTTATAACCGCTGTACATATATCATTATATACAGGAGAATCCCCAGGTTATACCAGCTTACATATATCATTATATACCGGAGATCCCCAGGTTTATACCAGCTGTACATATATCATTATATACATGAGATCCCCAGGTTATACCGGCCTGTACATATATCATTATATACAGGAGATCCCCAGGTGTTATACAGTGTACATATTCATTAGATACAGGAGATCCCCCAGGTTATACAGCTGTACATATATCATGATATACAGATATCAACCAGTTATACCAGCTGTACATATATCATGAATATCAAGAGATCCCCGGTTATACCCGTCTTTACTATATCATATATACAGGAATTCACAGGTTATAACCGGCTTTACATATATCATTTATACAGAGATCCCAGGTTATCCAGCTGTACATATATCATTATATACAGGAGATTCCCGCAGGTTATAACCAAGCTGTACATATATCATTATACAGGAGCTACCAGGTAAAGCCCCAGCTGTACATATATCATTATATACAAGAAGATTCCCCGGTTATACCAGCTGTGCATATATCTTTATATACATGAGATCACCAGGTTATAACCAGCTGTACATATATCATTTATACAGAGATCCCCAGGTTATCCAGCTGTACATCTATCATTTCTATACAGGAGATCCACAGGTATACAAGCTGTACATAATCATTATATACAGGATATCACCGGTTATACCAGGCTGTACCCTATATCATTATATCAGGTCCCCCGTTATACTGCTGTTACATATATCATTATATCAGGAATCCCCAGGTTTAAATGCTGTACTTAATTATTATATACAAGGAGATTCCCCATGTTTTATCCAGCTGTACATATATCATTATAGTACATGAGATCCCCAGGTTATACTAGCTGTCATATATCATTAATACAGGAAAATTCCCCCGGTTATACCAGCTGTACATATATCATTATATCCAGGAGATCCCCAGGTTATATCAGTGTAGCATATAATCATTCTATACAGGAGATCCCCAGGTTATCTAGCTGTTATATATATCATTATATACAGAATCCCCAGGTTTACCGCTGTACATCTATCATTAGTACAGGAGATCCCCAGTTTAATACCAGCTGTACATATATATAATACAAGATCCCTCAGGTTTACGAGCTGTATATATCTCATTATATACAGGAGATCCCCAGGTTATACCAGCTGTACATATATCATTATTACAGGAGATCCCCCAGGTATACCAGCCTGTACATTATCATTATATACAGGAGATCCCAGTATACCACAGCTTAGCATATATCATTATAACGGATATCCCCAGGTTTCTCCACTGTACATATATCTTATATACAGGCACCCCCGTTATACCACTGTACTTAACATTATATAGGGATATCCGCCATGTTATACCATCTGGAACATATATCATATATACAGGAGAGCCCCTAGGTTATACCGCTTTACGATATATCCTTTAGTACA
>WNYA01000069.1:267830-338334 GCA_019512145.1 Engystomops pustulosus
CCGCAATGATACATATAACGGTATAATATCGCAGTAACTTACGGTATAATGTACACTGCATCGATACATATTTAAAACTGTATCTAATACTGGGCGTGCCAGTTAGCACATATAGTACGCACTGCAATGATCCTATACGGTATACTAATGCTGCATAGCACGATAAATAAGTCACTTGCCATTATACATTAGCTGTATGTAATGCTGCGTCATAGCACATATATAGCACTGCTGACACATATACGGTATTATTCGAATGCTGCATGAGCACATATATAGCACTGGCATGATTACATTACGGTATATAATGCTGCTAGCAGTATATATGCACTGCTGATACCTATACTGGTCTAGTAATGCTGGCATATCACATATATACAGCACGTTGCATGACACATATACGGTAATGATGAAAAAGAAATTTCTGCATATCACATATTATATCACTCTACTTCATTAATCCGTATCTTGTCTCTCATTGTCTGCATGCACACTCCATAAGCACTCGCAATGATACATATAACGTATATATGCGTGCATAGCACATATAGACACCTGAGCAGGATACTCTATGGTATAACTGATGCTGCATAGCACATACATAGCACTGCATGATGACACATATGGTATGCAATATGCTTCATAGCCATATATAGGCACTGCTGATACACATATGGTATGTAATACTCATTCACATATAAAGCACTGCACGATACACATACGGTAGGCATACCATACTCCCAACATTTGTGAAGGGAAAGAAGGGAACAAAATGGGCGGCACCCTAATCCACACCCTCCAATCACACCTTCCCTTGCCATGCCCCAAATTTTATCCATATATGCATAATAAAAATGAATCTCAATAAAAAAATATATATATATTATCCTCATTGGAGGATTAGAAACCCGTGAAACTGCAGTGGTCATGTACAATTATGTACACACCGTCGCTTCAACCACCTGAGCTATAGGACTCTGTATGATTATTAGGTGTAGAATTTGTACTAAAGAACCTATGACCTAACTGTTACACAACTGTGTGACAACAGAGTTTTAATGCCTTGGTATTAGTGAGGGATCTTCTCAGGAGATTATATGGTAATATTGAGACTATATTATATTATTATTATTATTATTATTATTATTAATTATTATTATTGAGATGATTATTATTATTTTTCCTATTTGATAAAATCATCTCCATGAATATAAAAATAATAACATTTATAATAATCAAATAAATAATATATAATAGTCTCAAAATTACAAATGAATATCTCTGAGAAGATCCCTCCCTATATCAAGTGCATTAGTTCCTGTAGCACAAATGTAACACTGGCAGATCACATGTACTTAGTTACCAGAAATCCTTCACCTCTGTATCACTGGAGCTTATAGCTCAGGTTTGGTTAAGCTCCTGTCTGCCACTCGTTGCATAGGGTCCCATGTTTCGAATCTCTGGCCTGGGGCCAACAAACTTTGTGTCTGGGGAAGCAATATATCTGCCATAATATGGGCAGATACTGCTCATGGACCGTGAGTTGACGGGTGGGTCCTGCTCTCTCTGCTAAAGGCCGACACTCTCTGAAAAGATCCTCCCTCCCGATGTCTTGCTCTTGGGAACCCTAGGAGATGTCATGGACCATATATGGACAGATACTGATCTGAAGCTGATGGACGATGGTCCTGCTCTCTCCCCGCTAAGCCTGTACACTTCTCTGAAAAGGATCCCTCCCAATGTCTGTCAGAAGCCATTCTGTACTGTGAGTTCAGGCTTTTCAAAGTATTTTACTAATTCGTACACAGCACGGGACCTGGGGGGAGATCCTGACAATCTCAATAGCTAGCTGACTGCCCGTGCTCTGGGCAGAGAGTACGAAAAATGGGAAAGTCCCGACAAAATCGAGAGTTGGGAAAGCTATGGGTATGTAATGCTGTGGCATAGCACATATATAGGTCAAAGCACTGCATGATACTATAAACGGTACTAATGGTACTCGTAGCACATACCTAGTAGCCGGCATGATCATATATACGGTATACATGGCTGCATCTCCCTCATATATCCCATACTGTATTTGCCCTTGGCAGCGGCTTGTCCTGGCCCTGGGCACGACTCTCTCCTGCCCTCCATACCTCTAGGCAGGGTCGGCTCCGGTTTTCAGTAGGCCCCTGGGTGACGAGTCTCAGTAGGACTCCTTTTGCACAGTATTAAAAGTCAGACACTAAAATAGTCTCCTGTTCCCTAAAATATTCACCTGTAATTATATAAACAAAAGCAGCCCAGCCCCCCTCAACCCGTACGATTCCTTATGTACATCCTTATCTGGGGCCCCCCTGCAGTCTTGGGCCGGACACTTGTTGCCCGGGTATGCCCCGCAGTGGCGCCGGCCCTGCCTCTAGGTGTAGATTTTCCAGGAATGGCCTGGATGTCTGCTTTTTCTCTTTTGCATTCTCGGTCGTTCTGTTGGCTTCTAAGCTTTGCATCACCTGACACACAAACAGTGCAGCTTAAAGCAACACTAAACACATCAGCAGTGGCTGCTCACACAAACACACAACACGCACAACAAAAAAAACCGGCCATTTGACACAATAAAGTTCATTTATTCTCTGAACGTTTTGATGCACCGTTTTTGATGAGGATGATTGTCAAATGTCAAAAGAGGAAGGCCCGAATTTTCACTTCTGCCCTTCTTTGTCTTCAAGGGAAGCCTCACATAACAGGATGTTCTACCTAGCGATAGGTCATGAAGAACCATTATGCCGGGCCCCTAAATCCTTGGAAATTACCCACCGCTGGCCACGAAGGATCTGCGGTTAAATTTTACCCTCAGTGATGTTTAGAGAAGAGGAGCAGGCAACCAGGCACCAGGACGACATGTGAGGTTTTCTATTACCGGGAAAGGTGCTAGTTTAGGGTATGTATTCAAGTGAAAGGCGACTCATGTGGCTGGCCAAATCCTAAAACCTACTGGGTGTGTTGTTTGCGCATATAATGGAGTGTCCGCAGATCTTTTAGGATAAGTAGGAGAATGTGCAAAGGTGTGATGTCACAACTTTTAACATTTTAATGCAGATCATTAGCAAATTTGCTAATAATCTTACAATCTGGGGGTGGCAAACACAAACCTCATTAGGGTGAAGTTGCGAGGCCTCAGTTTAATTAATTGTCTTTGCTCACAGGCAAAAAAAAGATGAATCCAGACAACCTGCAGGCACGAGGTGGGTCGGATCTCATTCGTTAGTCTCGGCTCTTCCCCTAGATGACTCTTTTCTGTTGCTTACCCCAGTCTTTATCACACCTCAGTCAACATGGGTGTGGGAGCACACAGACTATGTATGGAGCGAAGAAATGGAGAGACCCCATTTACCTTTACTATACTGCAAAAAAAAAACACATGATCCAAATTACTATTATGGAAGTGGCTGCTTATAATTTATTGGGCGTTGGAGTCTATCCTCGTCCAGTATGAGGGTCAGAGCAGAGATTTTTGAGGTTCAGCTCTAACAAAAAACACTCACGGAGCCATTGGAGATATAGCTGTAGCTTCAGTGATAATGGTACGGGAATTATCAATGGAGACAGCGAAACCGGGTCAGAACAAAAACAGTCACCCTTTGGAAGAATCAAAGCAAAGGAAAGGAAAGCCCACGAAGATAAAGCACACCTAAGGGGAGGGTCCCTGACAATATGTAGAAGTTAAAAAAAAAAAAAAGTTAAAACAAATTTTAAAAACCCATGAAAAGTAAATAAGTCAAAGATCAACTACCAAACGCTCCCACCGATTGCGTTATTTTGAAGACACTCCTTACTACGAGCACGATCGAACTATTAAGCTAAGGAGGTCAAAAAATTCCCCCGGGATATCCCCTGCCACAACAGATGACATCCCCGTCCCCTAGAATTTCCATCCCCTTCACCCATTAAGCAATAAAACTTGTTAGGTTTCACTCAAAGCCCAAAAAATCCTAGTGGAAGTTTCCAATATAAACACAGGTTTATTGTCCACAGTGTTTTAGCAATGTGACATCATACAGGTTCCCCACTCAGTTTTTCTTCTTCTTCTCAGCAATGGAAAACACCAGTCTTCTGCTGCAATGCACCAGATCTATCACTGTGAAATAATAACCCTTACCCTTCCAGCTCTCTCCCTGGCTGGGAGTAAAATGCTAAAACACTCACAGCATTGTAAACAAACAGGGTAAATCCTTAACAGAAATTTGCCACTAGCAACGTAGACTAACCAACGTGAACCGAGGGGAACATTTTCAGTCAGGTTTATTGCCACAAACCGAGGCAGAATTCCTTACCCCCTAGGTTAACACAGGAAGGCCTATTTGGGCCTTAAGGACCGGTCCCATTTTCAAATCTGGCCTGTGTCACTTATAAGTGAGTTATAGCTTGATTGGAACGACTAGAGATATCCAGGGGATTTTGAGATTGTTTTCTCGTGCCACAGTTGTACTGTTCAATTAGTGTTAAAATTTGGATGAAAATCCTTCTTATGCGGCAGATTGTATCAGATTACTTGATACAGAGTCATAAGACAAAAGATATTGTGGTGCCTGGACAGAAAAATTTTGAAAAATTCTTTTATGTTCATAACGTATCTAAATTCTCTACTTTTGATGCAGACAGTCTAAGAGAACCCTCGCCACCAGATAGAATTCATAACTTACAATTTCCCCAAATGTCTGCTTATGATTGCAGGTTTTTTGGTAAGATTCCTCACATATTTCTAGCTGAGATCAGGCTGGTGTTAGGGAGGCTCGAGAAGTTGCCGGTGGCGCAGTTATATGATCCACAGTTTTTGTTGTATAATCGGCCAAAAACCCGTACTGTACGCGGGTAGTGAGACCGCTGATCAACTTCTAATTGACCTCGTCATGTGAGGGCGAGTGCCCAAATAATAGTCCCACAGCACACAATGTGTGCTATAAATTTAACCCGGCAGCATTGATGCTGTGTGGAAAGCGTACAAAAGACGCACCTCACACACCACGTATGAAAAAACTAACTTTTAAGAAGTTTCAGTAAAGAGCCCATCCCTTTACAGTGTGTTTATAGGGGGTTATAAAAAACCATCACAATAGTAGGTGGCAGTTCTGGCAAATTGATAAATATGTATTTTCACAATACCCCATAATAAATTGGGGTGAAAATAGAACATTTTAAAATGATTAATTAAAAAAGGCTCCACAAGAAGGTTTTGATTACCTCAATTTCTCGCCCTGCACCGACGTACACCCGATCCCTATATGTGCTGGTAACCTGCTGTATGGGGCGCACGGCCGGAGCATAGAAGGGAAGGAGGCGCCATCCAAATCAGTATTTGCTATGTCACTTTACAGCGTTAATTGTTCTTTTTTTTAATGAGGACCTATAGGGGCATATTTCTTTTGCCACATGAGATCACTTTTCTGTATTGAGTAATTTTGGGGCTCTACAAGCATTGGTTGATATTAATTAACTTCTTGTTTGGTGTGGAGGAAATGAAATCATCAATTTTAGGAAAATTTTTATGTGTTTGTTTTATTTGGGCCGATTTAAGCCAAGACCATAAAAATAGTTATATTATTTTATTCTATGGGTCGACCACGGATTATTAAATATACTTCATTTATATATATTTTTTATTTTATATACCATATTTTACTGAAAAAAAGGTAACTTTGGTCAATATTGGTTTGTTAATTTTACATAACCAGAGTCACTCGTCTTTCATATTACATAACTTTTATTATTTTTTCACCTCACAATCTGTTAAGGTAATGGCTTATTTTTTGCAAGAATGACTAGCTCTTTTTAGTGGCTTATTTTGATTGCGTAAAAAAACTTATTTTAAAATCCCCTTTTTTTCGAGCATTTATTAAGGGCATTAAATAAAACATCATCTTTTTTGCAGAGAGAGTTTTTGTTAGGTGTTTTTTTACGGGGTTTCACTTTGCGGATCTACTAACAATTCGTGTGTTTATTTATACAGATGGTTTTACGGCGAGCGATACCAATATGTGGGGGTTTTTTGTGTATTGTTATTCAATTGTACTGAATAAAACTATTTTGGAGGAAATCTTCTTCATTTTTGCATCAAATCAATCATCCCTTTTCATATGCTACTTTTTATGTTTTGGCTGCCAAATCTGGTTAGGGGCTGATTTTTGTCGAGAACAGTTGTTCTTTTTAGTGGGCTTATTTTAGAGTGCATAAAAATTTGTAAAATTACTTTTTTAGAGCATTTTTTATAGGGTATTAAGTTAAAATATCTTTTTTTCGGAACGTTTTTTTTGCGTTTTTTTTTTCCTCCGGCGTTTACCGGCGGCCAGTCACAATCTTTTTATTATGCAGATTGTTTACGGACGCGGCAATAACCAAATATGCAGGGTTTTTTTGTGGGGGGGGGGGTGGGGGTGTGGGGTGGGGGCGGGGTGGGGGGGTGTCGGTGTTTTTGCGTTTTTTTTTGTGTTTGGTTTTTTTTTTTTTTTTGGTGTTTGGTTCTTTTTTTTTGTTTTTTTTTTTCTTTTGGTGGTATTTTTGTGTTTTTTTGGTTTGTGGTTTTTTTGTTTTTATTTTTTTTGTGTTTTTTTTTGTTTTTTATCGTTTTTGGGTTGTTTTTGTTTAGGTTATGTTTGTTTTTTTGTATTTTGTAGGTTTTGGTTTTTGTGTAGGTTTGTTCATGTTATTTTTTTTTTGTTGCAATGAGGTGTATATTTTTCTTAGTTTTTTTTTTGTATGTCATATGGTTAATTTTGAGGTGATTATTTTGTTTTTGACGTCTTGTGTTTGTATGTTTTTGGAGCTTGTTTTAAGTGGATTCTGTGTGGTTGTGATGTTGGTTTTTTTTTGGATTTCGTGTATGTGGGAAGTTGCGTGGTGCGTTTTGTTTGAGGGTTGTATTGGTGTGATGGTTAGTGGGTGGTTCGTTTAGGAGGTAGAGGTTTTTTGATGGATGGTGGGTTTTTTTCTTTGATCTCTCGTAGTAGGTGGGCTAGTGTATTAGGACAATTTTTGTTTTGTGGTTTGTATTTTTCTTTTTTTCTCCTTTATTAAGTTTTTTAATGGGAAAGTGCACCATTTTTAGGGCTTCAGTATTTTATGTTTTTAATTTTTTTATTTATTTATAATGTGTAGTGTTACGTTTTTTTTGCATTTTTTTTTTACGTCATACATAACTTGTGACTTGGACGGCAGTGATGCTCTGTATCACTAGGTTTACGTCCAATACAACTGCGCTACAATACTATTTTATTGTAGATCAGTTAAACTGTCTGGCAAGCTTGCGCTGCTTCAGACAGTTTGCAGTCAGACCCGGAGGGGGTCTGGCTGCCATGGAGACCTTGCGCCTCCGGGGCACATGCCAGTCCTCTCGAGTCTGCCCGGAAGAGGTCGGATCCCCCGTTAAGCTGCACGGGGGATCCGTCACAGCAGGTACAACCCTTACCCCACGCCGCGGGTCCATGCTTGAACCGCGGCGTGTAGGGGTTAACACCCGCGAATCGGAGCCGGCTCCGATCGCGGGCGTTACACAAGCTCCGGTGTCAGCTGTGATAGACCGCTGACGCCCGCTGCTGCTCTGGTACCGGCTCCGTTCGTGAGTCCGGTCCCATAAGCTAGACGTTATACTACTTCCCGGTGCGCTAGCATCTAGGTCCCCGGGACGTAGTAATAACGTCGTGGTGCGCCTAGGGGTTAATGAAGTATTTTAGAAAAATGTTTATAACACCCCCCCCCCCCCCACTACACACACCCAACCCACAATATCAAACACATCTTAATTAATGTTTTACCGGCTATTAAATCTGTATTGAACATAACAGAGGTTCCACATAGGCTCAGACCCTGACAAGAGTGGCATAATGTTTTATGTTACCTGTAAATCTTAGGTGAGGGTGGCACGGTGGGCTTAGGTGGGGTGGAACGGTGGTTAAGTGGTTAGATAACAGGCATTGCAGCGGGCATTGGGACCTGAGTTCAAGTCCCCAGGGTCACAACTGCACAAAGCTTGTATGTTCTCACCGGTTTTTGTTGGGTTTCCTCCCTGGTCCTCCATTTTCCTCCTCCTGCCTTCCCGTCGCTCCAAAATATACTGGTAGGGATTGATATATTTGTGAGCCGCATGGGACAGTATTTGGGCAAACCTGTGTACGCTGTGTAATCTGTGGTGTACTATCGATAAAATAAAGGAATAATTATTATAATATCATCTTAATAGTAAAATTGGGGTAGTTAATGTATGGTCCCGCTAATAGAGAATGTCTGTACCATCGCTGTTTACAATCACCAACTTTGCACAGCTGCTCTCTCAGTCATAGACTCGGTTTTGAGTCTAAATTCTTCACCCCCGCTTTCCAAATCCACTTGTTACCACTCACCACATACAGGATTCATGGGGCACATTTAGCTTACAACAGTTCCAGTCGCTCTCTCCCGCTCCCTCCCACCGGCACATTGTACAACGAGTAGTTCGTATCTGAGCCGGGAGCACGGTCCAATGTCGTTCGCGCTCCGATCTCCATCTGTTGTCGCTGCGGCGCCAGGTCCGCCGGAGTTCCCCTTCTTCTTCCCGGTGCATGTAAGTGCTGTGATCTGGCAAACCGACATTTTTTTTTTTTAAATTCCCGGTTTGCCCAAATCCGTCGGGGGGCTGACGGCCGACGCCCACTCGCGATTGCTTTGCGGTGGGCCGTGATGCGCCACACATCCTATCCGGCCAGTGTGCCAAATCCATCCGTCAATTCATACGCAAGACGGTGGCAAATTGGAAATATTCGGGAAAACCAACAGAATCGCAGCCGCAGGACCCTTAGTAATGTGCCCCATTGTCTGCTGCTGCTGTTGCAGTAGAAGCTGAGCTGTGAGTGGTTGATATTTTTGCCACAGGTTATTAATATGAGCCTGAGCTTGATTGGTTACTACAGGCCATGATGATATAGTCATCGCTTCCCCGCTCATTTTCTGCTGGAAGTCACCTTCTGTCTTCCCTGGTGTATGTAAGTGCATTTTATTGCGACACATTTTGACACTTATAATTCCGCACGATGTTAGTCCCATCGCCCCGGATCGTCCTACGGCACACCCCCCCCCGCAGCCCAATGAAAGCAAGCGCACCCTATGACAAAATCCGATCCCTTGCAACCAACCAATCCCCAAGTTAAAAATACCTGTTCCGATTCCACAGCGGCACAAAATCCGAAACGTCAGAAAATCTGACGAAAGTGCAATCCTTACCCAAGTGGTTTTATTCACCTGGGTGTGTGCCTGGCCTTCCTTTCCTGCTAGATATATAGAGTGGATTAATACATATAGGGGGAGGGGCACATTTACTTCCCATCCCGCCGCGATCCCCGTCTGTGTGTTGTCTGAACGAGGACTCAGGCTGCCACGTTCACTAAGAGCGTGTGTCCATTTCTGCATGTGTCGCTTCCTCCCCGCAGAGTTCCGCCGGAAGCTCACCTTCTCTTCCCACACTGGCAACATAAGTGCTGATCTCTTGTCGAAACAATTTTTGCTTTTTTAATTTGGGTCGGCTGCGGTGTTTATTCCGAAAGGGTTGAACGAGGTCCACGCCCCCTGCGATTTGTGTTGCAATGCAAGCTAGGCGCCAATGCGTCAAAAACCCGGGGCCAATTCAAGGTAAAAACTGAAAAAAATTGAGAATCCGACGAAAATGCGGCGTTCGGACCCTTAGTAAATGTTCCCGCACTGATATATATATAGAGATAAATTGATAGACAGATATATAGATCCCACATAGATAGTTATAAAAATATTTTTTGTTAACCCTTTCTATTTTGTGCAGCTAAATAGGCCTAATTACTATCCCAGCCCAGGCGACTCTAGTAAGACATAGAATGCCTTACAGAGATGCCATGATGCCCGGTGTGACCTTCATGTGCCATCATCAACCACATTGTTCAAACCTCCGTTGTGTGTTGTGTATGTTATGGATATCATTTTGTGTGTACTAATTTTGTGTATAATGTGGATATTAATGTTGTGTCTACTAATGTTGTTACAATCATGTATATTTTGATGTGCACAGTAAGTATGGGACTAAATACATCATTGGCCGTCGTAGAGGTCCTGCCAGCGCGGCGCTTATTACCAGTCGACGTGTGGCATTTGGCAGTGGTAACGCCGCCAGGTGTACGTATCGTGCCTTGGCATGGGTCCTCATTAAAGGGTCTCCAGCTTTTTTTACAAGATACATTTTGGAGCTGGGGATGAAGTCGTTCTGCTTGTCCATCTTCCTTCTCCTGTGCTGGTGAATGCCGGCGTGGGATGGAGCACGCGCTTGTGTGGTGCGCGTCCTGCTAGAAGGATTTGTTTGATATAGATGTGTACGGGCAAAGGATAGCTGTTTTTTTATTTAGATAACAAATGTGTTGGCACCACAGAAGCCCATGCTCTGAGCATTTGGTTTTCCTTGAAAATAAGGATTAGCACATCCTCCCCACAGGAAACAGTTCAATAAACTGGAGGACCTGAGTGACACCAAATCTTCAGGATTCTGCCCGTATGAGGTGCAATGCTTTTAATTTTATCATTGAAATGTTATGTTACTGTATCGAAATCCCAAACTTATACAGAGGTTCATGATACCGTCATACCCTCCAAAACACCACCCCTTCCCCTAAACGAACCATTTTTCAGATTTGCCCCCCCCCATGGGGGGGGTTAAATACTAACCTCCTATGGGTATAACCCACCCACTTTAAATACCAATTTTAGGTGAAAAATTGATCAGTCAAAAAGGTTCAATAGCTTTTGTGAAAACTTTTATAACTCTCTGCTTGCTGTCAGTGAAATTGAGCCCTCCACTGTTGCAGGAATTTCATAGATGTTAAGGAAACCTTGGGATGTAACAATTGTATAAAAAGAAAAAAAAAAGGGGGGGCCAAAAGAAGGAAAAGGAACTAGTGATCGAGAGCCAGAAGCCTGCCTGCTGTCAAATAGTGGGAGGTATGAAGGCATGGATGTCGAGGTATAACAATTTATACAATTTATAGAAAACTGTGTACTCCACCGAGCATGGAATTATTTGAAAAAAAACCTGTAATAGAGCTGGGAAAGAGGAGAGAGATAAGACAATAATGAACCTGGTTTCTTAGAGGGGCTTCAGTGTGGTGATGCGCTGCACAGAGTTGAAGACATTAGAGACTGGTGTGTGCCCCTCAGCAGGATCTGCTCTTATTTTAGCTTCTTATGACCTGCCAACCACTTGCAGGCATTAACCCTATGGATGAAGTATCTGAACCCAGTCCAAACTCAAATGAAAACGTATCACCATCATCATAGACAGGGGGCAAATCCTCTAACTAGAGTGAGACGTACCATCATCATAGACAGGGGGCCATCCTCTACACCTAGAGGAGAGACGTAAACACCATCATCATGACAGGGGGCATCCTCTAACACTAAGGAGACGTATCCCCATCATCATAGACAGGGGGCGTCATCTACACCTAGAGGCGAGACGCATCACCATCATCATAGACAGGAGGCATCCTCTACAACTAGAGGAGAGATGTATCACCATCACCATAGACAGGGGGCGTCCTCTACACTTAGAGGAGAGACGTATCATCATAGACAGGGGGCAACTCTACACCTAGAGGAGAGACGTATCATCATCATCATAGACAGGGGGCAACTCTACACCTAGAGGAGAGACGTATCATCATCATCATAGACAGGGGGCATCCTCTACACCTAGAGGTGAGATGTATCACCATCATCATAGACAGGGGGCATTCTCTACACCTAGGGGAGAGACGTATCACCATCATCATAGACAGGGGGCGTCCTCTACACCTAGAGGAGAGACGTATCACCATCATCATAGACAGGGGGCGTCCTCTACACCTAGAGGAGAGATGTATCAACATCATCATAGACAGGGGACATCCTCTACACCTAGAGGAGAGGCGTATCTTCATCACCATACACAGGGGTCGTCCTCTACACCTAGAGGAGAGACGTATCACCATCATCATAGACGGGGGGCATCCTCTATACCTAGAGGAGAGGCGTATCAACATCATCATAGACAGGGGACATCCTCTACACCTAGAGGAGAGGCGTATCACCATCATCATAGACATGGACATCCTCTACAACTACAGGAGAGACGTATCATCATAGACAGGGGGCATCCTCTACACCTAGAGGAGAGACGTATCACCATCACCATAGACAGGGGGCAACTCTACACCTAGAGGCGAGAAGTATCACCATCACCATAGACAGGGGGCATCCTCTACACCTAGAGGAGAGAAGTATCACCATCACCATAGACAGGGGGCATCCTCTACACCTAGAGGAGAGACGTATCACCATCATCACAGACAGGGGGCATCCTCTACACCTAGAGGAGAGATGTATCACCATCATTATAGACAGGGGGCATCCTCTACACCTAGAGGAGAGACGTATCAACATCATCATAGACAGGGGACATCCTCTACACCAGTGATGGCGAACCTTTTAGAGCCTGAGTGCCCAAACTTCAACCAAAAAGCCACGTATGTATAGCAAAGTGCCAGCGTAGCAATTTAAGCAGTAATGTATTTCTCCTTGTTCATTGACAACTTTCAATCGTTCAGCCTCCTAAAGACACCAAAGCAGTTGAAAAGAGGAGGGCAAATTCGCCTATCATTGTAGGAAGATTCTGTAGGAAGATTCTTTGAGTTCTGTCTGGTGAACTTCATTCTGGGGTGATGGCCCGGGTGCCCACAGAGAGGGCTCTGAGTGCCGCCTCTGGCACCAGTGCCATAGGTTCGCCACCACTGCTCTACACCTAGAGGAGAGAAGTATCACCATCACCATAGACAGGGGGCATCCTCTACACCTAGAGGAGAGACGTATCGCCATCACCATAGACAGGGGGCATCCTCTACACCTAGAGGAGAGACATATCACCATCTTCATAGACAGGGGACATCCTCTACACCTATAGGAGAGACGTATCACCACCATCATAGACAGGGGACATCCCCTACACCTAGAGGAGAGGCGTATCACCATCATCATAGACAGGGGGCATCCTCTACACCTAGAGGAGAGACGTATCGCCATCACCATAGACAGGGGGCATCCTCTACACCTAGAGGAGAGGCGTATCACCATCACCGTAGACAGGGGGCAACTCTACACATAGAGGAGAGGCGGTACTACCATCACCATAGACAAAGGTTCTTTACTGTAAGAGCAGTGAGACTGTGGAACTCTCTGCCGCAGGAGGTTGTTATGGCCAACTCTATGTACATGTTCCAGAGAGGCCTGGATGCCTCAGTAGTTATGGGGAAAAAAGATTTGGTTGGACATGATGGACTTTTTTTCCAGCCTTGCACGCTATGATACTGTGAATACAAGAATCACCTTAATCCAAAGGAGTCCAAAAATCTGCAGTTGTCACTTGATCTATCACATATTATACGAATAACAATGTCATTGACAAAACCTCAGAACATTGTGTCACGTTTTCTCCTCTGGATCCTCTGCTTCTAGGCTTCTTTCCAATATCACATTTATTAATGGCTGCCGAGAAGAAGAGCGAAGCAGAGCAGGAAAATGGAGCCGTGCAAAGATAATAGATCCAAATGAATTTGAGCTTCGAGCAACCGGTGGCCTGAAGACGTACTCAGACTGTGTAATATTCTGTGAGCTGAAAACACTCAGCTGTGGAAGGATCATCTACCAAGGTAACAATCTGTGGGAAGTTTCTGGAAGTCTGCCCAAAAGAATAAAAAAGCCTCTCTTCTCCAAAGCCGACAGTCGTGGAAGTTGAAGCTGACAGTATCAAAGACTTCAGATGAGAAGAAGACCATGAAGCTGCCACAGTGTCAGGACTACAGATTCTGCTACAAACTGCTTGATATATCTGCCCCAATGTATTTTGGTTTTGTCCTTTAAGCATTTTTTATATTGGATTCAAAGGCAGTAACGCTGCCTATAGCTAGTCCGACTCCCATGTGAAAAGAGGATAGAGTCTAGACAAACGCTCTGGTGACAACCTCTGTGCTGATGAAACAATTAGCCCTCTGGAGCTCAGTGCCTTAAGAGCCTTGTCCCGATCTAGTAGTGGATTATAATACGGCACATTGGGTGTGGCCCCCCGGCCCAAGGCGTCTAGGGGGCCCATCACCCCCCAATTTAAGACTAAGACATCATGTCCTGCTCTATATACCCATTACACAGACCTTTTGGACCCTTTGAAGGTCCTCCAAGGTCTACGCAGAAGGACCATCCGCCTTCCCCCAAGAAGCTATTCTAGGACTAGTGTAGGAAGTGAATTCCAGGCTTAATAGGGGCAATCCTATTCATAATAAACGGCCAGTGCCCATGGCAGGTCTGACTTTCCGCCATTGACCAGATGCACTATTTGTTTAAAAGTTGTAATTTTTGTGAATCACCAGGATGGCGAGCTCATTAAGTTACTCAGTCACAGGGGGCAATAGTTTTTTCTAGGGGGTTATAAAACCTAATGACTGTCAAACCCAAGAACCTCAAGCCATGAGTTTGTTCCTTGTGCAAATTCCAATTTTCCTGATATTCTAGAGTTTGTAATGAGAAAAACAAAATGAAGAATTAGCAGAAGAGAAACTCATGTGGGGCATTAAGTCATCGCACCCTAATAACGAAGTGTAATATGTAATGGAAATGAGAGCGCCATTCTGTGTGTACAGCCCCCGAGCCATCACGGCTTAACATAGTCCTGTTCCTATGTTTATCATGAGTGGTCCACCCCCCGAACACAATGTATATTATAATAACATCTTTCATTATGAATTACCCAGGATTCTTAGCTAAATCAATAATATTTTTTCAAACATATGTACATTAAGTGTGCACTATTAAAAGCGGATAAACAAGAAGGGGGTGAGGGGTGTAAATAATCAGATACAATTATATATATACATCCTGGGTGAGTATACTGATAATATATACACTCACACCCTCACACTCACCGGCCACTTATTAGTACAAAAACACCAGCTATCACGGTTTGGACCCCTTTTGCCTTCAGAACTGCTTCAATCTTCGTGGTCCAATAGATACAACAATGTGCTGGAATCGAGATTTTGGTCCATTTGGGCATGATGGCATCACCGAGTTGCCGCAGATTTGTCGCTGCCATCCTGATGCGAATCTTCCGTTCCACCACATCCCATAGATGCTCTATTGGTTGAGATCTTGTGACTGTGGAGGCCATTTGATTACCGTGACCTCAATTGTTCATGTTCCAAGAAACCAGTCTTGAGATGAATTCCAGCTTAAATGAATGGCGCATTATCCTGCTGAAAGTACCATCATATGTTACAGGGTACAACATTGTGCTCTAAAGGGATGGACAATGGTCGCAACATCCACTCAGGTAGGCTGTGGATTGCAACGTGCTCAATTGTACCAAGGGGTCCCAAGAGTGCCAAGAAACTATTCCCCACACCATGACACCACCACCACCAGCCTGATCCATGCTTTCTGTTGTTGACCAGGCCAAATTCTGACCCGACCCAATCCGTATGTCACAAGCAGAAACATCTAGACTCATCAGACCAGCAACGTTTTTCCAATCTTCTACTTCCTTTCGATAGCTTGTGCAATGTATCCTCAGTTTCCTGTTCTTATCTGAAAGATGGCACCCGGTGTGGCTTACTTCTGCTGCTGTAGCAGTCTGGCCTCCAAGTTCGACATACTGTGCGTTCAAGCCGTGCTCTTCTTCTACCTTGGTGTACGGGTTGGTGATTGAAGTCACTGTTGCCTTTCTATCCAGCGTCGAACCAGTCTTCTGCTCGCCCATTCTCTTCTCCTCTGACCTCTGGCAGCAACAAGGATTTCCGCCACAGAACTGCGCCTCACGGATGTTTTTTCTTTTTCGACCATATCTCTGTAACCCTAGAGATGTTTGTGTGAAAAAATCCAGTATAATCAGCAGTTTCTGAAGACTTCAGACCAGCCCTTCTGGCAAAACCAACAACCATTCCACGTTCACAGGCATCAAATCACCTTTCTCTTCCCCCCATACTGATGCTCGGTTTTGAACTGGCATGAATTGTCTGACCATTCTACTACATGCCTAAATGCAACTGAGTTGCCCGCCATGTTAATACATGATTAGAAATTAAGTGTTAACGAGCAGCTTGGCACCGGTGTCCCGATAAAGTGGCCGGTGAGTTATATGAGGCTGGTGGGAGAGGAGAAGACGACTGTCGAAGAAGAAATCAACGAATCACTATTTGTGCAGTCTGTGTACATGTAATAACTACTATCCTGATGAATCTGCGTTACATGCTGGTATAATCCCCCAGAGCTGCCTCACATTCTGCTGCTGGTGCAGGTCACTTGTACATACATGACATTACTTATCCTTACTAGATCCTGTATTTACAATCCTGTATTATACCCAGAGCTGCCTCACTATTTGCTGGTGCAGTCAATGTGGCAGATTTACTTCCACCCGTCCATTCAAACTATCCAGTGGCGGTGGCGTTCTCTGCTGTGATTCGAGTTCCGGTCCGTGATTCACTAAGGCTTTCCGCCTCCGCCGTTGCTGCGCTGAAGTTTCCCCGTATATGCACTTTATCTTACCACCCTTGACCGAGGGAAGGTAATCGCGAGCGCCCCCGCAACCTTTTTTTTTTTCTTAAATGCAGAGTTTTTCCGAATCCTGTCCAGTTTTTTTTTCGCCCTGCACCCGCTTTCCGTCGGCGTGCTGCCCGCGGCGACTGCGCCACAATCCGATCGCGTGCGCCAAAAGCCCTGGCAATTCAGGGAAAATCGGCGGAAATCGGAAATATTTTCGGGTAACAAACGGGAAAAAGGGGAATCTGGGCCCTTATTAATGACCCCGACTGTGTCCATAACATGACATTCCTTATCATGTACTGTCCTGAGTTCATCCTGTATACTTGTTATTAAATATTAATATCAAAACATAACAAATATGAACTGGAAAGAAAAAAGAGGATGTGGCCGTAGACAATACCAAGGAACCCTTTTTCAACTACAAAAAAAAGCAAATCTCCCAGCATAGGGAGATCGAAGACATAAAACTTGAAAAAAAAAAATGTACCTATTAACGATATCAGAACCATGTAGTTGGTACTGCCAGGTAAGGCGTCCAACAAACCATTTCCATTCTTCCTCCACCACAACAAAAGAAGGAGGTCTAAAGAACCCCCTTGGTGGTATATATGTCAAACAAATAATATCTAGTAGGCACACAAAACAAGCTCTAAATAGATAATACAGAGTAGAAAATATCACAATGGTCCTTTAAAAGTAGAGATGGATCGAGCACTAAAATGCTCGGGTACTCGTTATTCAGACGAACTTTTTCCCGTGCTCATGCTCGTCTCGAATAACGAGCCCCATTGAATTCATGGGAGACTCGAAGCATTTTCAAATGGGACCAGGCTCTGCCCAGGGAAGCTGGGCCAACACCTGGGAACCTCAGAAAAGGATGGAAACACCACGGGAATGACAGGAAACAGCATGTCGCAGCATGCATGGATGCCTCTGAGGCTGCTTACAATCTCACCATTAATGCCAAAATTCTGGCAACGCATGGCCATGACAAGTGACAGAGATGAGCTAGAAGCTGTAAACTCCAATATGAACCCGACCCTATCGGGGACGGCATGCAGAGGCAGCGGCGAGCATGGCAGGCTGAGTAGTGGCATGGCGACATACCCTAAATGGACCTCAATGCTTCAAACCAATGGGTGGCGAGAGGAACCAACGGAGGTGAGCAGAAGCGCTCAAATAATATCGGTACTGATAAAAGTTTTGCCAGTATATTTTTGTGGAGTTAACAAACACAGCAGGGTTGGCGACAACGTTAACTGGAAGCCTGAAACAACCCAAAATCTTCCCACACAGCTTCGTTTATAGGGGACTCATGTATGGAGCCAATAGTAGTAATTAAAGGTGCTGCAAGGTTACCAAATATTTTATGTGTGTCTTGCATTGAGCTGGCGCTCCGCTGGGCCAGGCGAGCTTCGCCAATCCAAGCCCCGTCTCTGGCTACTCCCCAACCGTCACTTCTAAAGACCTTGTGATATAAGATCAACAATGTAGTAGCGTTCTTATAAGTTTGGGATGGCTGGTGAGGAATGTAAACATTCCGCAAAGCGCTGAATAATATCGGTAAATGATAAGTTTGCCATTATATTTGTGTATTACACGAGCAGATTGCACAGTTAACCAGTTTGATGTGGAATGCATGTAATAGCTCTTGGGTGGGGCGGTGTGGCCCTTTTTATCGCCTATGCCTCGCAGTTTAGCACCCCACCCGCCTCTGATCGCTTAGCCGACGGCCACTGCTGCGTGTGCCTAGAGCTCCGACTGATTGGGCCATGCCACGATGGTAAAGTTCGTAGGAGATGTGGTAGGAGGGGTGGGGGAGAGGAGGCCTGTCATGCCTGAAACCACCGTGACGCGTTAGGCCCCTCAATCCTTTGGCGTCGGCAGTTATGACTCCAGCCGCAGGGTCAGACTCGTCCAGCCCTCCACAAGTTAAGCCCAATGTGCCGTTAGCGATATATAGTGGCCCTGCCCGCGCACTCGTCCATGTGTCCCGTGGTCAGGTTGGCACCCTTTGTCCATCAACGGCTTGTCAGGGCACGGATGATGTGTCTGCCACGTGCTGGTTCATGCTGGGACGGCCCATCGGTAAAAGTAGGCGGCTGGGAAACCGAATCCCCGAGGGGCGGCCCGCCGCCATGAGGTTTGCGGAAAGGCCCATTGGTCCTACTCTAGCCTATAGGGCAGCTCTTCCTCCAGGCTAAAGCAGTCTGGAGATTTTTGGACATTAAGGGCTTTGGGCGTGCGGGGGGGTTGCACTATACTTTTGCGTTTCCGCTCCAGCGTCGGGGTATGGAGAAGCTGAACTCTGGTGGATGCTGTGGAGGATCGTGGATGCCGATATAGTGGTTTTTTTGTGGCAGGTTCCTGGCAGGGGCTGACTATCCGCTGACACATGGAAGGAGCAGTGGTGTCACTGCCGGATGTACCGGGCTTGTTGCCACTTCCCGATTGGTGTGTTTAGCATTCGGATATGCCTGTCGCATACTGGTGTAGTTAAGCTATAGTGTTGAACCCCTCGTCTCCTGGTTGGGATCAAATGTTTCACCCACATCCGTCGGTCCATTCCGGTGGTTTCCTCCTTAAAGAAACCGCTCCGAAGCTTTCTGAAATCTAGCCCTCGCTGCAAGGAGTCCCTCGCACGGGAGCTTCACTAGGTTGCCACATTGGCGCTGATGCACCAGTCTGGCCCTCCTCTCCGTCTGCCCCACCACTGCCTCTTCCACGCTTTTCTGGTCGGGACTCTCCTCCGTCTCAGAAGCACTGTTGTTCACCGGCATCAACCCCGCTTGGGTCTGTTCACCCTCATCATCCTCCGTCCCTCAGTCCTGCTCCCCCCTCGGACTTCCTGCCCTTACAACAACTTCACACTCTTGTCTGACACAGTCCTCCTCAGCGCCGGACAACTCTTTACACACTTCTTTCCCTAAACGTCAAGAAGGTCTCATCATCAACCACAGACTGCGACTGGATGGAAAACCCGGCATCGAAATGCTCACAGCACCGGAAAGTGGTTTTTTGACTGTGGAAGGGTTCCAGGAAAAAAGTTCCATCAGAGTATTGCCGGTTCAAATGCCATTTTTCCTGGGAGTGGGCAGACTGGGGGGAGGAGGGCCTGGGTGGCAGGAGCTGGAGGAGTGCCCGTTTCGTTACATGGGTGACTGCGGGATACTGACTGGTGGACAAATTGGCTCGAGCTTGTCGCAATCCACGACTCACTTTCGCACTGTTTCTGGCCTCAACAGCGCTCTACAAAACGATCCCAGTACTTCGACTGAACCTAGGAAGGGTAGCTTCTGCGGCGTTCCCTGCCTCCCTCATACGCAGTGGTGTCTCACCACCTCCCAGGACACGGCCTCCTGACCCCTGCAGTATGACGCCCACGTTCCCCGCCCTCGTCCTTACCCCAAACCCCTCACCCTCGGTTAAACATTTGAAAAGATAGTTCATAACTTGTATTTTTGTTTTTTTGGATTTTTTTGGTGTTTTTAGTTTTTAAAGACAACCAAACGATGCTATCCTATTGCTATGGCGTTATTTTCTGCCCAGTATGAAAGCACACTGCTATGCCAGATGAATACCTGAGTTATGAAAAAAATAAACGTAAAATAAAAAAGGAAATGGCATACTGTGTCCTAATTGAAATACAACCACGGGCCCTAATAATTTTCCCCACTCGTTTCTTGCGATGATATTTGCGTCCCTAATCGCAAAAACACAGCGGTCGCAAGTCTCACTCCACATTGCTCCCATTTGCTAGTAGATGCACTGCAGCAAGTACAAAAAAGGCCACCAGCAGATCCACAGAAATCAATATATATAACGCTACTATAAGGCGAAGTACGCGTTTGATTTCTCCTTGGCTATTTTCTCTTTTTTCTAGCAGTATGAAAGCACACAACTATGTCCAGATGAGATGACGCTGGAGTTGATGAAAAAAATCAACGTAAATAAAAAAGGACATGTCAACTGTGTCCTAATTGAAATCAAACCCCTAATAAATTTCCCCTTTGGTTTTGAGGTGGATATGTGTGGTCATAAGAGCTAAACACACGTACAGTCCCACCTGCAAATTCCTCACAATATGTCCTTAGCTGCACTACTAGTGCCGCAAGCCCGCCACAAGCAATAAAAAAAAAGTTAGCGTTTATGTGTAGCCCTAAATGGAGCTGTTGGGTTCTTGTAGACTCACTCCTGCATACATAGCAATAACCCCAACGCTTTTCCCTGACCAGCACGATCAGCTCTCATCCCTCCGGCATCCATACAGAATTAGCCGAGCACGCGGCAGCGGCTATCTAGATACCGGGTCACCTGATCTTGGCCCTCCACCACTGCTATCTACGTGTAAATGTACCCCGACGTCATGCTTGTGGATGCAGAGTCTCCTGGCTTGTGATTGGCTTGTTTCTTGGCCCCAAAAAGCAAACCGGCGGGAGCTGCCATTTGTTTTTTTGTCCTCGAGCGGATTGAGGGCTAAGTATCGTCCCGCAACGAGCAATTACGATTAACGCTAATGCCTCGATCGAGCATCAAGCCTCGGACTAGTATGTTCCGCTCCATCTCTACTTAAAACATGTGGCCTCCCATTGTAGCTAAGGTAAGTCAGGAGAGCGTAAATTGTGAAGTGTCCATACATTACAAGTCGTAGACAGGTCCGAGTCTGTGTGGGACAAGTCCCATCGTTCCACAATCAGATGGTTGGTCGGTGGATTGGAAAGGAGGGCTCCAATATTCTCATAAAACATAACAAAAAACATAAACAACATTATGTACATAATACAAATATTTACACAACAACCACCTGCCGGCAAGCCTCATTCACACCCCTGCGAACATAAGATATCATTAACACAAATGGAACAAAAACACACCCTCCAGCCTGCTAATAACTAGACACCCCCCCCACACAAATACCATCCTACATACAACTAAAACTTTTTTTTTCCAATACATTTTTTTTTATCATTTTTAAGGTTTTTTTTTAACATTTTAATTTTTTTTTTTTTAACAAAATGCCCTACATCTAAACTAATCCCATGTCCCACCACTCCTCCCCTCGAACAATGGGTTCTAATGTCCAAATTTGCTTAAGAGTTCAGACCATTGTCCAATCCAGTTTCCCAATTCAGTTTCAACATCCCAGCATCATCCCCCCCCCCATCCCAACCTACACTATATCCCACCCCCCACCCTAGATACAATTATATACATACAAATAAACACTACAAATCATGATGAATACATCATTAAACCACCACATCAGCCCAGGTTCGCGGCCTGGCAAGGCCCTACAAACTCTCTATATACCAGAACACAACAAAAATCTAAACTGTGCAGCATCAGCCCCTACACCAGGATATTAGATGACAGACTAATACGACTAAAGGTAGCCCCCTCCAAAGGGAAATGGAGGGTGGCCCTCCCACGGTCAGGGGAGTGGAGCAACGGGCCGGGAGAGGGGGGCCCCGTGTCCGGCGCACAGTCGACATAGAGAGTTCGGAAATAGTCCCATAGTCTCACCTTCACAGTGTCATGTGTGTCACGTAGTCCAGATTGCTTATTTACACGAGTTACGGGGGAGGAGGTAAGGCGAAACACATACGGGGATTGAACGAGGGCGACGAGGAAGGGTGGCTCCGGCGGAAGAGCACCTAGAGCTGTGAGTCCTCCACTTTTATGCAAGTTAATTGAGGCTTAACGGGTAAGGGTCTAACATCAGTAGGGGGCTTGGAAGTGTACCTAAAGCGGGTGCGAGGAAAGGTGTGATAAGTTGGGGGAGGTGGAAGTGGTAAATGGTCTGACAACAGATAAAGGGACGCGAAGAGGCAAGGAGGTAGAAGAGGGGGGGGGAGGCAATGGATAGTGGTGGAGAGGGGATCAGGTTAAGGATGACTTAGAGCTGGGGGAGTAACGGGGAGCGGGGGGATGGGAGGAGGACTTGATGCGCAGAGGGGAGAAGTAAGGGGTGCAAGAAAGAACGAAAGGGGGGGTTAAATAGGGGATCGAAGGATTAAAGGCATGGCGAGGACAAGGTGGAAGAGGAGAGTAGAATGGTGAGCTGTAGACAGGGAAATCGCTGGAGGGAGTGGGTTCTTGCATCGCTCTCCTCATTCTCCTCCCCGGTGCAATCGTAGTGGGGGGGGGCGTCCGACCGGTGGTGGGGGGTGGGGGGCGGGGTCGTCCTTGGGAGGGAGTGGTTCACCAGGCGAGAGGGGTATTTAGGAGACGGGGGAGGGAAGGGGGGAATAGAAAATGGAGGAGAAGCGAAGGTTGGTGATCGGGGTAGTAGGGAAGGTGGGAGGTATAGAGGGAGGTGGGTGGAGGGGGGAGGTGGGAGGGATGGATAGTTGGGTGGGTGTGAGGAGGAGAAAAAGGAAGGAAGGAGAAAGTGGGGGGAGGACGAGCCCCACGTATGGGGTGAGAGGAGGTGGCGGGGAACGGGGAGTGAGAGTTTTTTTGTACAATGGACTCTATACACAAACGGAGAAAGGGGGAGATTGTCCTCGGGGAGACGGGGGATGTAGTCGGAATGGGTGCGGAGGAAGGTAGAATGAGAGTGATTAGAGGCTAGCTATCGGAACAGGAGGGGCGGAATAGTAGTAGAGGGGGAGCGCTAGCGTTAGTGATATACCGGAAAATAGAAACAGGACTTGGGGTCGTAATCAGGGCTTACGATGGGTTTGCCTTGTAATACGGAAAGGGGGCTGACAAGGACCAGGGGGGGGGGGGAGCCGAAACCATTCATGCACGGAATAGTCTGGGTACAGGCGTATATCGGCCCCGATTAGAGCGATGGCAACGTAGCCAGGGAGAGTAAGACAGCGACGGTGAGTAGGGTATAATTAGGCCGCTTCATGGGTATAAAGGAGCCTCTATCCCTCTCTTTCCAGGGTTGCGACATTGATCTTAAGAAGGGTATTCACTAGGATACCACGGTTACCATACCAACCCTCCTTGTCTCCTCGTGCGTGTAAGTAACCTCCCTCGTGATTGGTTCAGCCTATTCCCCATAACAGCTGGAAGAGCAGACTGTACAACCCCGATCCGAGTGTTCGGCAACATGCACACACTGCTCAATAAATCCAATGGACAGGTAAGTTTTAATAAGTTTACCCTTTCCTGATGTCAAGACCAGCCCTTCCACTGGTCACCTCTGAAGCGCCGATCTTAAGCTCCATCCCAGTTTTGCATGGGTATACCCCTGGCCAAATCCTGCGAGAACCTTGGGCAGAGTCTTGAGGGCCGGCGAGTGTCCGGACATCAAAGCCTGGACCTCTCCCTCTCCCAGCCAGCGACTCCTCACACTTATCCTGGTTATCTTGGACCCGAAGCCTCTGATATCACCCAATTCGCCTCCCTTTTCGAGCATGAATCGTGGACATCATCAGCTGCCACCCTTAAATGGCTTCCGGTGCCGCCTGGTCCCATCCTGACTCCACCACGGCCCACACTGTCTCTGAAGATGATCCCCTTTCTTTATTACCCACAGATTTAGGGCAACTTCTCTTCAATGAAATTGAATGTCCATATCAGTAGGGCCCCCAAGGGCCCACCGGACCACCCTCTCCTTCGTCCCTGTCTCCCCTCCTACTCGGGTCGTCACCATAAGACCCTGCCCTGCAATCCGCAGCGGAAAGAGGACTCGGCGCTCCCTGCATGGCAGCTCCACCTCCTTCATTAACCCCCCCTCAGCCTCTCCTTCCGAAGGCCATCTCAGCGAGGGTGAGGACAGTTGGAAAGCTCAACCAAGGGGAGGAAGTTTTCCCTTCACTTGGTACCTTTAGGGCCGCATTTTCTTTTTCTTTCTTCTGCTGCGCTATTTTATAAAGGCCAAATCCTATATTATCCTCAATCCATACTCTCTAATGGGAGTACTTGGAAGATAGGCACATTTTCGTTCCTCAATGCTCCATTCTCATGACCTCGCTCATCCAACTCAGCAACCTGAGGCTTCCCCGTTTTTCCTCCCTTGTTGCCTAGCTTCATGCCCCCGTAGCTCCTCCATCGCTGCTGGTACTTCCCCAGCAGAAGCAACCTCATGGTTTCTCTCCACTGGGCACAACCCATTTGGCAAAAGACGAGGACAACGCTGAAAGGGTTCCAAGCTCACCACACAAAGCGCACTGCTGCCTTCCGCCAGCTGGTGCTACAGTTTTGGTCACTGTAACTTGTCAGAACCTTAGTGCCCCTGATATAGATCATAATTCTGTCTTACCCCCGAAAAGAGCTGGAAGACGGATGTGGGCAACTGTACCGCTGACATTCAACTTAAAATCATGAACGTCTATCCCCAGACCAAATGCCAATTCATCACCGGTTTATTCTGAGGCCTAAACACTAACTTGGCTATGGAGCAAGTCTGATGTCCATACAAGAAAGCGACTTTGTTGACGAGTCCAAACGGTCAATTTCGTGACTGCTTTTTGGCGAGACCTGCTGCACAGCAAGTCTCGCTAGCGGGTCATCATTCGACCATAAGAGCTCTAAACCCTCCACCGAACAAGTGACATCAAACTAACTCCATAGTACCATGAGGAATGTATAAGGGCAGATTCACTAGCCTGAGTTTCATCTTCAGCGGACTCTACACCCGTGACCTGGGGTGGAGCCCTGCGTCCGCTGCCCCTCTAGCGAAGTACGACCACTTACCTACAGGCAACTCCCGGGCCTACTTGTGGGAAATCCCTACCGTCTCTCCCCCTCCCTTTGCTCTTGGAAGGCTCCAAGAAAGGACAATTAACCTCTCCCTAACTCTCCTCCCCCTCTACATTGATTGACTTTTCCCTCTCGTCCTACGAGCCTCTAGAAGACGCCAGGAGATAACCCCACTTACCCCCCCACAGTGACATTCTCATAGCTCCTTGATAGGACGGCCCACCACTTGAGGTGAAGATGGACCCAGCACAACCACATGATTACCACCCCCCCGCAGCACATCACCATGCCCACCCCACAAAAACATCACCAACTTGTACATACTTACTGCCTCTCACCCCTCATCAACGCACCAGCTGGTCCAGAAGGACCTGGGTTGGCCAGCGTCACTGCGCGGGGTAGAGCCCCTCCATAGCTGATCAGCCTAACAAAGGCAGCTAAGCCCGATCTTATGTTTTGCCTCTGCCGCCCTGGCATTACCCCTTTTTTCCAGCTGTTTTAATGTTTACACGCTGCTCACTTGATGGCATGAGGTCTCTTATACACTCCTGACAGCTCTGTGGCCCTCCAGGGTTCTGATGTACCAGTGCCAAATAAGTATTTTTCCGCGCCCTTTCCCCACAGGCTGTCCAGGACGCTTGGGAGTACTTTCCAATTTCACCCACAGCCCCAGCAGCTCCATCACACTGCCCCCTCTGCTCACCGGAGTCAAGCAGCAAGCCACAGCACAGGGGCCATAGGAAGCACCCGCCAAGGCACCGGCCAAACCCGCTCCCACTGGGGGTCGAACGCAACAGTACCGAGGACCTGCCATATCACCCTCATTTGTCCGTCCTTTTTGGCCCGATACCTTCCCTGCACCACCTTGCTCCTAACAAGCTGGTTCTCTGGTGCGTCATTATGGAACGTGGCTTTGCAATCTAACCTGCACCCTGGCAACCAAGTCCACTTGCATATTCGGCTGGGCTGGGTAACAGGCCTACAACGGACATGCTGACATAGCTGCCCTGCCCGGAGGAAACATGGAGGACGAAACACACCAAGCTCACCTCCCTTAGACAGCCTTGGTGTTTCTTGAGCTCTTCTCCTCTTTTGATCATCATCAGCATATGAGTGCCGCAGGAAAAGTTCTGAGGTAAACTGGGGACTTGAGTGACGTAGCGAGCCATTCGCGCCCCCTTCCCTGGCCAGTTTTTTCTGTCATCACTTTCCTCCTCCAGGTTGGCAGAATCCACAGCCTGATGGGAATGGCGCTTTCCCTCGCAGGCAGCCTGTCCGTGCGAGGGCCTGCTGGTTTGTGCGGCCACCAGATTGACACGGCTGATCTTCCTCGTCCTCTCCTCATCAACATCGCCTCTCTCCCCCCCCTGGGATCTGAGACCCTTCAGCTTTCAAATGCTCCTGGCACATGTCTCAAATCTGCTTCATTCTCATTTTTTTTCTTCTTTCCGGATGGACTGGCGTTTTCCATATCAATCGACGCTTTTCCTGCATTCCGGTGACCTAGGCGTTAAAGGTCTTTTCGATTGCGGTCAAAGTACAACTTTCTCTTCTCGTGTACCACACCCCCAGGGGCCCATGTTTCCTGTTATCGCCTCCTTCGCCACTTCCTCATACTCACAACTCCCAGAGGTGCTCAGCAATCTGGAGTCATAGATGGTGACAGACTCCTGGTTTTAAGATCAACCCCATGCTTTTTCCACACCCCGTGAGCACCCGCTTTCCAGCTGAACCACCAAACTTTCCCGCAGATGTACCCACTTCAGGATGAGCACTCAGGCTGATGTTACTTACTACTTGCCTTGATCTTCGGTGTTCGCAGTGCGTGCGTCTTCCCTGGGTCTTGGGCGTGGCAAAGCCGGGTCACATCGCTACGTCCTTGGGTTCATGCCGATCTTCTTACCCACCCCCCTCCGCTTTTGGCCCGGTAAACTGCGTTTCCGCCCCCCGCCGGCCCTGGGTCCGGGAGGCAGAAGCTGGGATTTGCCTGTTCACTCATCCCACAGAACCCACTCCCTCCCTCCCTGGGGAGAGAAGCAGGCCCTGGGTGATTGATTCTTCCTTCCAGGTGTGCAGTAGCTCACAACCGACAACCACCCACAGCAGTTCACATCAAATGATCCAAGCATTCAACTATTTCTGCCGCTGGTTGGCATCAACTGTGTACATAACTGACGAATCACTTATCCTGGTAACTGAGTATAATCCATTGAGCTTACTGACTGTAACAGGCTTTCCTTCCTTCTTCTTTAAAAAATAATAAAACTATTAAACTTATATTTATTTATTTTTTATGATCCTACTTAGACATAATGTTCATCTTTAATTAGTTAAATTAGCTCTAGAAAAATAACATTAATGGTTATTATGGAGATCAGTCCCCTGGCAACTCTTTTACATAATTAAAAATTATTATTGAGAAAAGGTTCTCCGCCTCTGTGTTGAATCTTACTTAAGAGGGTTTCATTTTTCAGATGACATTGCAGTCAATTGTTTATACATGACGTCTGCTGTGCATTCGCCTAAATCACAATCACTGATCGCCGGAGCTTATTTGCTTTGATAAGGTTGCTATACCCCCGAGCCCCGAATATTCATATCAACATTATAACAAAGTTTAGCTGCGCTTCTCATTCCCCAGTGAATTACAAGGTAGAGGAGAATACATGAATATTTCTGCTTAATTCTGCATTTCGAAGACAGGCGGAGGAGGTCTACGGAGTGACACTAGATTGGTGGCAGAGCTGTGGCCCTGAGCATTGTTGTAAGTGTGGCCGCCCAAATGCTGAATTATAATCCCCCCCAGTGATGTCACATCCAGCAAAGCGGCAATGCGGATACATCCATCGGGCTACTAAGATCCTTAGAGATCCAATGCACCTCATTTCAAATCAAAAACTTATGTAACCTAAGGCCCCCTCCCTGACAATATAATAATATTTATTTACATAGTATGCCATCAAGGAACTGTCACATCTTTGCATGTAACTGTTGTTAGTGTAATACATTGTCCTGGAGGGTTATGTATTGTCCCTGGTGAAGGTGTATGTTCTTAGGTTCGTTCCGCCGCTCAGGGCGCCTGACCACATTGTGGGGGTCGCTGGATTCCCTCTACATTAATGTGGCAGATTGTGTCTTTTCCTATGCCAGGATTTCCCCAGGTGGCGTTTGGTCCAGGAGGACAGGTAATCGTCCACGGCCATCAGGATTGAGAGTGGCTGCAATCCGGGTTAAATATGTGGAGTGGGGGTGCTTGCTGGACGGTGGGCTCCCTACCCGTAGCATATCTATGGCACTATTAAGAGCCCGAAGAGCTGGCTCTTCTTAGTGGAGCTGAACCTAAGAATCCAGCTCATTATTTACTAAGAAGACTGGACTTCCCATCCTAGCAGAAAGACCCAGATCCTTGCAGACCCTTATACTTATAACCTTTAGCAGCAGCTCACAGCAAGTTTATGCAGAGTTGAACCAATCAAGGAGCAGTGGATACGCAAAAAAGGATTACAAATTGCAACATTTAATATCAACATTTACATATGTTACCCTCATCGTAGGATACAAGAAAGGTCAAGCCCTGCGGAGTAGAAGGGGCGTACATCTCATGCTTCTTATAGGGCAGTTGGTGGCAAACCTATGACTCTGGTGCCAGAGGTTGGCACTCAAAGCCCGCTTTATGGGCAACCCTTGCCAGCACCCCAGGTAGAATTTGCCAGACCATGCCTCAATGCCTCTTGCGGTCCAGGCAGCCCAGGACCCCAGAAGTAAGCTGCCATGAATAATTCAAACTTCTTCGCCTTCTTTCTACTGTATTGGGTCCTCATGGTGCCATTACATTTAAAAAACCTGTAAGAGCAGGGTAATAATATTACTGCCTTAATATTGGCACTTTGGCGAAAAAATTTGTGTGTTTTGGTTGTAAGTTTGGGCACTCAGGTGTCTAAGAGGTTTGCATCACTGCTCTAGTTCATAAGGCAGAAGATCTTGCAGGTGTAATCCATATTGTTATATTTGGCGGCAGCAAACAAAAAAAAAGAGGGCAATCAAGGGGCCTCCCAGCTTACGAGATGTAGATCCTACAAAACCAAGACATGGAGGCTGGCCACACTTCCTTCAAACACGCATGAGGATTACTGAGTTACTTTTTAAATCGACCACCTGTCCCCAGATCATTACAAATTAGTAGCTGCAGGACTGTTAATATATGGATTTATTTCCTGACCATATCCCTGCATTTCCTTAAACGATATGCGGTATCGCTCTTCAGTCAGAGGTTGTGTAATTCTACCTTGTTGTTAGTATGGCAGCAGAACTTGTTTATAAAATACCAACTATCGAAAGGTATGTTACAAATACTCATGGCCATATTATAGGGATAAGGAGCCTCCGACCACAGCTTGGAGGTTGGACGCAATAATTCTTCAGAACCCTGCAGCATTAATGGACCTTGGCGGGGGATTGCAGGGCGGGGATTATCCAGAAGTAGAAGTTGCAAAGCTATTGGAACATTCCTATAATTACTCTCCTCTCTTTGGGAAGAGATATAATTATGTCCAGTAGTGTGGCGGTATCATTTCAGAGATGGGCTTACTGCTGACAGCATGTCAGCCCTGGACCAGAGAGGGAGTGGAGTATGTTTCGTTCCTGAGGAGTAATGGTTGTCTTGGGAATGTGCGCTTACAATCCAACTCTCCTGCACACCCAATATAGATACGTCAATTCCCCCTATAATCCCAATACGCCGCTCAGCCCTCTTCCTCTGCACCCTTATCTCCCCTATCCCCTTATCTCATGCCACCCACATCCAATCTACTACCTTCCCTCCATCTGACAAGACGTTTCCATGTTGTGTTAGAATTTCATTTTGGAAGTTTCAATTCAAATTAAACAGGGAGAGCTTAGACCAATCGCTTGCGTTTCAACTAAATTGCGTGATTCGGGACAAACGCCACGTTTTTCATCATGTAAAAAAATACAACTGTGATGTTTCTTCTAAATGTATACGTTTCACTGGAAATGCTAGTGATCAGGCTAATCCCCTCTCTTTTCAATTGCATTTCATAACATTTCAATGCAGCCTAAGACATATTGGGCACTTTAATTACATTCCCAGGCGGTTCACCGAAGTGCATTGTCCACATGATGCCCCTGTGCCGCGAGTTCACTAAAGACGTGCGCCCGATATCCTGCTGTGTGGCTTCCCCTCTCAGGTCCGTCACCGTCATTGTCTTCCTGGTGGCAAGACGGGCTTGGTCTTCAACGACAATTGAAAGTAAAATCACCCGCACTCAGTCCGAACGTCCAGATCGTGCGCAATGGCACCCCCTAATTTCCTTCGCATGGAATTCGCCACCGCGCCACATCCGAACGCGTGCGACCAATCAACAGCACAGACACCTGTTAATAACCTGTCCAAGCATTTGCAACCCCCGAAAAAGTTGCAAGTCCAATGAACGTGAGGTATCGCAACCCAGTGGAAAATCTGCAACAGACCGTAGGCTGATTTTTTTTTCGTGTTCCCATTTGCTCCGTCCCCCTGCAGCAGAATCTTCCATTTCTTTTTTTTTTGCTGGATGAGTGGGATAATTGCTGCTGGGTACATTCCTGGCCCATAAAAAAACCTCTGGAAAATCCCTGGTGACGACTTATGGTATGGCCAAGAAAACACACAGAACCCAATGTCTACAGAAACTGTGAAAAGACTGGAGGAATAGTGGAGCAGATCCCAGCAGAGGCCCCCATGAGACACAGTCAATGTTCCTTTGCTGCATGATGCCGAAGTCTCTTAAATTATGCAAATGAAGCCTCCAGAGACTCCTGTCCTACGTCACAGCAGCCCTTTCTGCTACGTTGTCTGCCTATTATTCCAAGCCTTCCTTCGGCCTCTGTTTGGGAAGGAGTGGGTAAGAAATGCAGAGGATGACATAGGTGACTCTTAGGTCGACAAGCAGACCGGGGCCGAAGAAGCCCCTGGGGCTCCATTTACATACTTTTAAAAAAGCTAGTTTTTTAAAAATCAAAAAGTTTTTTTAACTCAAAAAGCTTTCTTAATAATGTCACATTATTGCAAATATTTTGGTCGAGACACTACTGGTCTCAGCTGCTTACGATGTGAGATCATGGTTGGGTGCAGGTGTCCAATTGTAATAACGTGATGTCCCAACACCATTGGCTGGTTGGGAGTGGAGGTACTTGGAAGCACCAGCCCCCGTCCACTATCAGAAGGTAATATGACATATTTTCCTTTTCCCCTTAGTGCAGTTCCTCTATATACTACCAACCACGCTACTGGTGACCGGTAAACATTACCCCTTCGTACCCTGCCACCGCTGCCCCGTTTCCCATGCATCCGCCTTCTTGCCGCCAGTCCTCCAGATGTCCGCGTGCGCTGAGCGTTTTCCACTTGCGGGATGACAAGCGTATTTTGTAGTTGATGAATAGAGGGATATTTCAGGCGGTTTTTCCTCGCCTCTTTCCGCAGTTATATTACATGACATCTTCACACTCTTGGCCTAAGAAAGTTTTTCCTTTTCGTAATTCAAATCCCTAACCCGGCCTAAAAATGGGTGGTTCTCCTTAGTGAAATCTACGCGTCTGCCCAATCACCAGGCAAGGATGAATGGATTATTCTCTTCTCCAGAAAGCAAATGTTCTGTCAAGTCCTCCTTGTTAGTATCCTGGTGCCAGGTAGGTGTCGTAAATATGGGCGTAATGGAGCACCAGGGATTATGGAGATCTGCCCTAGTGACTGCACAAGGACGTTAATATTGCTTTTAGTTAGAAGCAGAAAGTAAATTCATTACTAGAAAACATGTTATAGCAAGTGTTAAAAAGCAGCGGTGATCGGAGAAGATGATATGCATTCAGAGTTTTAATGAGGCCAAACTTTTTTTCCATTTTTCCATAATAAACTTTTTAACCCAGAAAACCTTAAAAGAATTCTAACAAGCATGATAACCATCCAAACTTCTCCATAATTATGTAGATGAGAAGATCCAGTGTAAACAAATAATCCAAATTACTTGTACAGTCCACGGCTATGGCCCTTGTTCTGTATAAGAAGGTAGAAGGACCTTACGTAACACTTCCCCTATGTACAAGATTACTACTAAGAATACGCCCCCTATCATTAATCTACTTCTATAAACTCCTCCCCCTATGTACCGAAGGACTACTATAATAACTGCCCCTATTACAAGAATATAACTACGATACTACTGCCTCCCTATGTACAGAATATAACTACTATAAGACTACTGCCTCCCTATGTACATAGAATATATCTACTATCATCCCCCTGTCCGTATGTTACAGGAATATAACTACATAATACTGCCTCTATGACATGAAGTCTCAATACTATAATAACTGCCCCTATGTACAGGAATAAACTACTATATACGCCCCTATCACAAGAATATAACTCTATAATCGACCCTACCCCCTATTACAGAATATAATTGCATAATACACCCCCATTACAAAATATCCTGGCTATAATACTGCCCCCTAGGACAATTTATTAACTAATCTCAGAAGTATGTTAGCGCTTTTATAATGAGTCCTGTTAGCTGTAATAAGTTAGTAGTAATGGTCCCCCTTATAAGTACTGTGTTTCCCCGATTGTAAGAAACCCTGAAATTAGGAACGTAGCATGGGTGTAGGGGGACGTCTAATTGTAGACGTACCCCGAAAGTTGACCTAGAAATTGTATAGTACCTTCTTCCGGACCATGACTCAGGGCTAGCTCTGGAAGCGGAGGGGGGATTGGTGGCTGCTTTGCACAGTCCTTATGTCGGCCGGTGGGTGCTGGAGCACGATGCAGTTCCGTAGCGGAGGGGTGAAAGCGTAGGTTACGGTTATTGGGGTGGCGGGTTGGACGCAACCAGCCAAAGGTTGGGCGGGAGCTTTATGCGGCGGAGGCCTGGAGATCGCGGGCCGGGGCATACTAACACAGCAGCTCCGTGCCTCATGTGCAGCCATTATGGACAGTGGCTCCTTCCGGTTGAATAATAAAGCCACACCTCTACCCAGCACCGCAGAGGAATTGATCCACTCGCCATTACGGTACCCGGTTCTGTAACCCTATGGTAGATGTGTGGGATACTGTGGTTTTTTATGTTAAATCAAAATCGCCATTTTTTTTTCTAATGTAAGCCATACCCCCAAAAGTAAGACAGTGGGACTTTTCGAGGGTAATAGAATGTGAGACAACTGGGTGGGCAGATTTACTTACCCGGTCCATTCGCGATCTCCGCGTGCGTTCTCTGCGCTGGATTCGGTCCGGGCGGAATTTATTAGGTGTTCCTCCGACGGTCACCAGGTGGCGCTGGCTGCGCTGAAAGCATCGGACGCGCTGGAGTTCACCGGCTGCTGGTCTGAGTGAAGTAGTGCAATCTCCGCGACATATTTTTTTGTTAAAAAATCGCGCTTTTTTCGATCGGCGGGTTTCGTCGCCAGCCCCCCTTTTCCGTCGCGTGCATGCCCCAGCGCGATGCGCCACATCCGATTCGGTCGTTGCGCCAAAAACCCGGGGTCATTCAAGGGTAATCCGGCGCAAATCGGAAATATGTCGGTAACACTCGGTAAAACTGATAGGCCTTTAGGTACATGACCCCCATTGGCTTACTATTTTGGGAAACACGTATGTTGTATATGCCCTGTATATATATGTAGTAAGATTCCCCCTGCCCACAGTATTTAGTATATTCCCCTGTATATAGTATAAGACTCTGGTGTAGTGGAAGTTTTCAGGAATGTTGTGATTATGTTATCAGTTGGGTGATACATATCCGTAATGTCTCCCTGCCGCCTCCAATCCCACATGACGGCCGCACAGGATTTTTTCAACATATTTTGGAAGATTTGTCACCGATGAGATTTGTGAAGTTTCTTGTTTTAATTTGTTAGAGTTTATCTAGAATGAAAAGAGTCACAAGTCCACACTCAGCACAGCGCCGCAGGCCAGAATAAATGAATATCATTACACAGCTGAAGTGGAATTGGGCACCTATAGGGGTGAGGCAAGGAAGACATAAGACCCATCTGCAACAGGGATGACCATTGGGGCAGATCAGGTCAGGGGCATCCACCCCAACCGGGCTCCCTTTATAGCCCCCCACGAGCACCAATGCTATTATCCGGGAGAGTAAACTTGTTGTAACCATGGATCGGTGTGGAGAGGCAGACACCATGGGGAAGACACTCTGCTGAGTTTTAATAGCCAATCAATACTGGGACACCAATTCAGAAGCCAGAAGAAGAAATAAGGAAGGATAGAAGAATGTTAGAGGACATACAATAAACATAGATGATTGCAGAAAACGGAGAGGGATAGATTACAGGGGGTGAATTGAAGGAGGATGGACGGAAATAAATACTGAAAAACAGGAGGAAGATAGAAGGACTGAAATCAGGAGGAAGAGAGAAAGGAACTGTGAGAGAGAGGGGGAGATATAGAGAGATGGAAAGAAGGGAGAGAGAGAGATAGGGAAATAGAGAAAGGAAGGGAAGCGAGAAAGAAAGGGGAAAAGAAAGGGGAGAGATATAAAAAGGAAAGGTGATAGGGGAGGTAGGCAGAATGAGCGGAAATAGGAAATGAATTTGTATAATGAATGTGAAGTACCCATATGAATAGAGCGATGAGAAGAGAAATGAATGTGATAGAGAGAGATTTTGGTATATAGGAAATGAAGGATAAGAGATGGATGTATAGAGAGGAAATAGGAATGAAGGGGCAAGAATTTTTAGAAATGATATGAGATAAGTAAATAATAGAGACAGATAGAGATGATTAAGGGAGAGAGAGGGATTATGGAGACAATAAGGAAGATGGAGAAATATATGATATTGTTTAGGATATCGATAGAGAGAGACTTAGATAGAGAGAGCGAAAATTCTAATAAATGTATGTAATTGCATATATATATATTTATATAAAGTAACAAATGTATAATATTATTTTAGAAAAGAAAAGAAAGAAGTAAGAAGAAACAAATAAAGAAGGAACGAGGTATATAGGATGTTACATAACATTAGAAGTAAATAGGAAGGAAGTATTGATAAGAGATGTATTATTATAGAAGGAAACGAAAGGATATATATTTATTGATGCAGAGGAATATAGGAAGTTGGAAGGCATTAAGTAAAGATTGAAGAGAGTGAGAGACAACTGTAATGAGGACTGCCGGATCTAGTTGACGTAATCGATTATTACTCCTCGGCGCTGCACTACATCGTCTACTACTCCTGGAGTTCACAACCTAACTCAAAAATAACCTGTTTCCCGTGTTTAATTCCAGCAGTTTTTTGTGTGTGGGAGAAATCGAAGTAAACATGGGAAAAATACAATCGATTCAAGTCCCCCAGTCGAGTCAAAACCTCAGCCCCTGCCCTGGGAGGTAGCGCTGCCCCCAGATACATCTACTTTATACAGTCACTTTATCTAGACTATTTTCGCCCATTTTGCCCAAGTTCAGATTTATATTTGGACAATTATGCAGACAGCGACTCTCTAGAGCTTCTATTTGCCAGGCCCAGGCGGAGATAATATGTGTAATTACAGACAGAATCGATGACCTACCTCCTCTCCTCCGCCGCTCGCTGCTGGTTATAAATCTGCCAAACGTTTTAGTCATCTTCTTCAGCCGCGGTTTTATTCCTTCATCTGACTTTATTATTGGGATGGTTCAGGCTTTAATACAGACTGTGTAGTCTGCCCACCAACTGCTGTCAAGAAGAAGAGTGCTTGCAAAACTGCAGAGGAGATAGCTGAGACATAATGCTGCATGGGCGTCATGACCATGAGATTATCCGCACTTTTCTCTATGAGAGGAACTATCATCACGTTTTATTGGCTTATTTTTGGGCTAAGGAAGTATTAGAGATTTACAATTTTTCAATTCTTATACAAAAAGTAATAAAAATATTTCGACAAAATGTATCCATTGGAAGTCTGATTCATAACAGTTTATTGGGCCGTACACCTTCTCAGTTCGCCTTTCCGCTGACCCATGATTTTTTTCTAACCAAATTCTGAAGGGGAATAGGGAAGCAGATAGGGGGCACATTTATTTACCTGGTCACCGGAATTAACAAAATCATGGTTCATCTATATTCTGCGTGCGGGATTCAACTAAGATTGTGCCCTGTATCCTGCATGTTTGCCTTCCCCGCTCAGGTCCGACAAGGTCACCATCCCCTTTTTTGTGGTGCATGAAGTGCTTGGGCTTGATACCACAATTTTAAAGTAAATAAACCGCTCTCAGTCAAAAGCAGTTGGACCTCCGACGCCCCCCCGCCCCCCCCTTCCAATTTTGTGTCGCATGTAAGGCCTGGCAGCTGCTCCACAAGAAGATCGTCATGCGCCACAATCCCATTGCACACCCTTATTAAATACTGTGTAGCTGTTTTAGAAGAATCCCGAAACGTGCACAACAAAAGTTGTCAGAGCGTCCTATAATGAGCCCACTTGTTATATTACAAGGTGTGAAGTCTGTCTCTAGGGTTTGACATGGCAGATGGAGTCCCACAGGTTCAGCCAGGAAAGACATCGGGGCTCATTTGTGTACCCGGGCCACGGCATTCACTGAAGAGCATATATGACGATCACGCACTGTTGCCGGCGATTTCACTTATATCGGTCGTCCCGATATCTGCATGTGCGGGCTTTCCTTCCTCCCCCTTATCAGGTGTCCGACAGATTTCACCACTTCTCCTGGTGCATGTTAAGTGCTTGCTTGCCACACAGTTTGAATAAAAAATCCCACGCTCGGTCCCGCATCAGTCGGATCGCCCCGATGCACTTCCAAAATCCCGCCGCAGACTTGCGAATACCTGTCCAAGTCGTGCAAATCCATGAAAATGGCCACGTCCGACAAAAATTGTCGCTCTCTACCCTTTAGTATAGCCCCATTATTGAATAACCGCAGCTTTTCTTATTGGGAAAGATTCCTGATGTCTATGGCTCCTGGGTCATCTCCAGAGAAGGGGAATTTTTATTTTAATTTTTTTATTCGTGATATGCCCCCCCCCCTTTATTCCATTCCATGAACATTACCGCACATTAAACTTTGAACCCCTTTATCGGCCCGTTCACACGTATATATCGTTCTGTGTGTTATTTTCTTGTCATTATTGGCTATCAGTCCAGATCCGCGCCATGTTCAGGCGCCGCAGAACCGCCATCACACAGAGGATTGTACTCTGACCTGTTCAATTTTTTAATTGAAATGACTGAACTCAGCTGCAAGAATAAACAACCTGGAAATAAATAACTCCTCCATCCCGATGCTCATGTTCTTCCAGTTGATGTGTTCTCTCCCTCCAGCCCGAGGACGGGCATCACTGCTATTATTAATACAACCATGTAGGTTCCAAACCGTTTTACTCTTCCTCCGGCTGTTCCTATCCCTAGGCTGATAACAGTGAGCAATATATTTATCTCCCCTTACCGTCCCCTCTCCCAAGAGATACAGGCTTGACAACACGGAGAAATAGATTTATCCCCTCGTCATACAGTACCTCTCCGCAGGATGAAATGCTTACAGAGCGTAAAGATTATTATCCCCCCTTTACAGTCACCACCTCTCCCCTATGAATGTAATGGCTGAAACAAGATTATAAATTAAGTCCCCCTGTACAGTCACCTCTCCCCAGGATGTTAATGGCCTGATAACAAGATAATAGCTTGATCCCCCCTGTAAGTCACCCGCGCCCCAGATGAAATGCTGATACATAAGTTTTAGATATATCCCCCTGTACGTCCCTCCCCCAGATGAAATGGCTGATAACATAGAGTATAGTGGCATATTATATAAGGCGACCGCTATCACTGGACCTGTCCACTGGTTGGCGCAGAGCCCTGAAATATTCGCCAAATGCCTCGCTTATTATCAACTAGCACTTTCGTTCTTTGCCCCAATCGCCCCATTCACGCCATTGGTGCATGAGGGCGTGACTGGGGCGCCACGCCGGGAGTGGGCTGGTTGCGGGCGTTTTACTGTCCCGCCCCCCACCAGGGCCCGCGCACTCGCGCTTCCCCGGCGACTTTCCTATGTAAGCATTCACCTCCCCCAGGATGAATATGGCTGATAACAGAGATTAACTATTGTATTCCCCTGTACGTCCCTCTTCGAAAAAACGCAAAAAACCTCCACCCCCCCCCCCCTGGCCATACAGCGGCTGATAACAGAAACAATACCATGACAGTAGACTCGGCCGCTGCCCCCGGTGTATTGTATGTGAACATGTGCTCACACTGATAACGTCGTGTCCCGGGGTAATTTTTAGTACCTTTGTTCATTGTGCTCTGTTACAGATACATAGGGAATGAGCGATGTGTCAATCATTGGACTGGTTGATTGGCGCCTGCGCTGCAGATATGTTCCTCCTTTACCAATTTTTGATAATGATCATTTTAATGTATTTTCTTATCATTTTGTTTCAGAAGTTACAGAAACTTTAGAATAGAATGTTACCAAAACTCTCCGATCCAACATCCTCCTGCCTCGGAAGATTGTACTAAGTTTTTGCAGTTTAGTCTCAGAAATATAAATACGGTGACTGGTTTCCACTGGATTTGTCCACACTAATTTTAATTTTAGTGGAGTCACCATTGTGGGGTGGCCTCACACTGCTGTCTCTGTTCTGTTTGTATTGTCCCCAGAGAGTTGTGTAATCAGACCTCTGTGCATGTTGTTCTTAGCACAGACTGTGATTTATTTCCAGGATTGTAGCTTCTCCAAGTGCACTCTTGGGCATGTCTCACACCTGCTGTGCTCTCTCTCCTCACAAACAATTGTAATGTATTGTCCCCAAGAGATATGTTTTATATACCTTTATCTTTATGTTGTTAGTGGAAGAACTACTGTGATACCTGCTTTTCTCTTAAAATTTCGTTTCTACAGTGTCTGCGGGGTCGTGTCCTCACACTGCTGGTCTCTTTGCACGTTTACAACAAAACAGTGTTATGTATTGTCCCTGGATATAATGTATTCACGCATTTGTGTTTTCAGTACAGAATTTCAAAAAATAGATTTATATTTTAGAGTTGTAGCGCTCTCCAAATGTATTGCGGGTGTGTCCTCACCCTGCTGTGCTCTGTACCTCTCTCGTACTCAACAGCTGAATCCTCTTATTCTAGTGACTCTACAGTATTGATGGGCTTTGATTAGAAAAACAGAGCAACCTTAGGCTCTATTCACACTGCCGTTGCCCGCCCGGACCGTAACACTCGTATGCGTGCAACGGCATTGTACGGAGATTATTTATCCTGAGCCCCCCCCGCCCCCTCTCCATAGCAACCTATTGCTCACAGTGCCTTATAAGGGAAAGATAGGACAACAGGTCCTAGTCTTTCTCCCGGTACGGCACGTTACTTTGTCCGCACGTGTGCGGCACCGTACTGGCTCCGTAGGGTGCCATTTCGCCATTGCTTTGCCATATGGGTACTTATATAGCGGCCGTATATACGTCCCCACCATACTTAGTGTGATGTCGGCCTTGAGTTAGAGAGCTAATAGCACACAGTGTGAGGACACACCCTGTGCACTGTATTCCCGAGGAAGCCTGTTTCTTCTCCATGTGGATCTTCTAAAGTCTGAATTACACAAGGACACACAACAGGACCCATTTTTGACTGGTGTTTGACCTTATCCACTATAAGAAGATACGTTCCATGCCAAAGGCTCAGAAATGGCCAACTATCCAACCCAGAATCCACAAAAACAAGAAAAAGAATTTCGTCACAAGGAAAAAGTTGAGTGTTGTTCCAATAACAACAGGAAGGCGAGTTATGAAAGGACACCATTGGTGGAGAGATTATGAGCCGATCACACGTTCCCCCCGACGGCTCCTCTCCGACCCCGCTTCAACGAAACAGCTTTTCTCATCAGCGCACTTGTCTTCAGGAAACTCCAACAATAGATCATCAACAAGTGAAAAAAAAAAAAAGAGCCGAGTGTTCTAGAAGAGCAGATCAAGAGCATTGAGTCAGCAAAGAACCCCGTGCAGTTAACGATGGCGCGGTGAATCTGCACGAACCCCAAAGCAAGGTGCCCCGCAGGTGCTGATACCAACCCTCCATAGTCGAAATATTAAAGTTTGCAGCATTTCCAGACTGCTGTGGGGGGATTTTAAGACTGCTTTTAAAAGTCCCTCCCCTCTCCACTAGTACCTTCATACTTCTGGGGCTTATCACACAGAAAATGTTATTGTTAGAATTTTTATTAGTAGACTCGACATCCCAGTGGGGTACTTTATTTTACCCGGTCCCTCGGAGTCCCGAAGTGCATGGTCGTGCCGGAATGCACTGTGCCGCATTCACTTAGATCATGCATTTGATTTCCTTCTGTGTCGCTGTCGCTCCCCGCTCAGGTCCTTCGAGTTCATCCTTCTTCCCGGTGACCGCATTTGAAGTTAAAACCTTGTAGTGCGTCCGATCCGTCATCGTCCGATTGGCCCTCCCTCGTTTCTTTGCAGGAAAGCGGCGAATTGCCCAAAATTCTATGCGGTGCCAAAAACCCTTTTAAATCCTGTCCACACGCAAAATGGAAATCGTTGGGATGTCCACTGAAAGTGCATCTGTTGGCCCTTCTAAATGAGCCCAGTTGTGTCCTCTAGGAATATACACACATGTTCATATGGAAGTGAACCTTGTGCGTAGCATGACCTGTCATCTATATTTGGAGACTTTAATACTGCAATTGATACATTCATTGACAATGCGGCAGTTATTATTCTGAAGGGTAAACCTACCCATACTTAGACATATATGGGGCCTAAAACGGTGCAGTACACATCCAGTTTTTCTGTACTTCTCTCTATTCCATCTGCTGTATAAACAGCATTGATTATCTGGACGTGAAACTCGTTTGTGTACTTTCCTCTGCTTGCGTTGTGAACTGCACGTGACATATTATCCCACTTATAACACTAAATACTTCTTGTGTTTTGAAGGCCAGCATGCATTGTAATGCCAGCCTTGTTTGTGACCAACTAAATCCAGCAAAATCCAGGGTCCATTCAAGAGCTCAATCAAGAACTAGTGTTTTTTTTGGCTGGATGTTTCGGACTGAGGAGGAAAATAGCTCCCATCATCACCGCCGCTGGCTGCGGGCTCAGAACCAACGGGAACATGTGGTGTTAATATTTATCTCTATGATTGGTAATCAGAGCGCTAATGACTCATAGATACGCAACTGACACATTGGCACGAAGTGCATATCTGCAAAACCCAGTCTACTGTCCCAAGTAAAATGGCACGTTCACACGGTAAAATGAGCTCAACGAAAAGCACAGCTGTGAGTGCAGGAAATTCTACCAAAACTAAGATTTTTACTTTGATAAATATGGGAAAATGCTGAAATCTTTGAAAAACAATTAGCTGTACTTGAATAGGTGATGATACAACACAGTATAAGTAACTCTTAACGAGTCCGTATCTGTTCCCTGCAACCCAATCAACAATCCGATCTTATCTACAAGGCAACTTCTCCCGTCAAAGGTGCCTGAGGCAATAAGGTTCCTCATCCAGTTTATGCCCTGAAATGGAGTTTTGTATAGAGTTTGTACAATACTAGCTCTAAAAAAAAAACACTTAAGTAACTTTTAAAGGGTATGTTGTGGCTGCAAACCCCACAACCGTCCTACGGTTTCATGTTTTTTTTTTCTAAAGCACTTCCCTCAGAGAAGGTGCCTGAGTATAAGTCCCTAGTCCACTATGTCCCTGAAAGGGAAGTTGTATAAGGTTTGTATAAGTTTCCTGTAACCTTGAATCTGACCCGTTTTAAAATCTCTGCTTGGATAATTTATTTTTTATTTTATATTTTCCGCCCTCCTTACTTTGGTCTCTGAAAAAACCCCCTCACCCTTGCCGGTCTCTTTTATAACCACACACTATATAAGTCATATCCCTGTAATGGACATCACTAAAATCCCTGTACTGGTTAAAGGTTGAACACCATGGGAGCCGCCACTTACAATATGGCCATGTGGACACACGGTGGGTCCCTATGTACAACAGAGATTTTTTTAGCTTGTTTACTATGATATTTATTACTATAATTATTTAATTTTATAGTTACTATATAATTTATGATGTTTTCCCTCCATGGCAGCTCCATCTATGGCTCTAGGAAGGGAGAATCCACTACGGTCTCCCCCAACCCTTAAAAAGGGATTTCCCCAGCTCCAATCAATCACTATAGATCTCATTTTCCTAGGTCCCCCATAGGTTTCTGTACATACTGTACATTCTCTGTTTACGTGACCTGTTGTTCAGAGAATATTATTTTCTGCCTCTGCACTTATCCAAATGTAGTGCGGGGGTGGGGACCTGCCTGGTGGGTGCATCTCTACTATAGCCAACCTGGGTGGACAATGGGTGTCACCCCCCCCCCCCCCCACACACATTGCTCAAGTACTCTGATTTGCATATATATACTAAATTTATTTTCTCCCAAAACACAGATTACGGACAATATGCAAGATATCTAGAACGTTTCTAGAATCTCCCCCCCATAGCATGTTGGATTCTTTGTGGGTGGTTTGGGAGCTGGCAGAACCCTTTAAGACATTGTCTACCCTCTTAGGAGATAGCCTAGATAGAATCCTCTGGTGCTTCCTAGTTTCTATTTTCTCCTGACAGGTCTCTATTGTACCACAGTCTTCTTTTCCCCTCCGTGCTGAAACTCAGTTATAACAACGCATCTGATAGAAGTTCTTGCCTCTCCTGCTCGGTACTATTTATTCACATTTCATTTCTGACCCTGATTGTTCTGGTATTTTTGATGTCACACAATGATCTTATAACCTCACACTAAAATGTTTTATGATCCCAACCAGTTTTCTACACTTTCGCTGCAGAATGTGCCAACAAATAAGAAAGATTATGACAGATGAGATCATAAAATCAGATGTTCTAATTCAGTGTGAATGAAAATTACTGAACAAAAACACAAAGTAATCTACTCTCCGGACCAGGTTTTAATGTCCCATTACATCAGAAATAACGTAGTCCACTGTATTAAATACGTACATGGCATAATCTTCCTGTACTGATCCTGTATTATATACGCGCTGCCCTCACTATTCTGCTGCTGGTGCAGGTCACGTGTACATAACATGACATTAAGTTTTGATCCTTACTTATCCTGAGTTACATCCTGTATTATTCTCCAAGCGCAGTCACTTTCTGTTTGCTGTTGCAGTCACTGTGTACAACATGACATATACTTATCCTGTTTCGTATAGCTAGTCCGACTCCCATGTGAAAAGAGGATAGAGTCTAGACAACGCTCTGTGAGCTAACACTCTGTGCTGATGAAACAATTAGCCTTCTGGAGCTCAGGTGCTTAAGAGCTTTGTCCAGATCTAGTAGTGGATTATAATACAGGCAAATTGGGTGGTGGCCCGGGCCCAAGGCTTCTAGGGGGCCCATCACCACCAATTTAAGACTAAGACATCAGTTCCTGCTCTATATACACATGTACACAAGAGCCATTTTGGGACCTTTGAAGGTCCTCCAAAGGTCCTGAAAGCAGAAGGGACACATCCTCCATTCCCCAAGAATAGTTGATTCAGTGATTATACCAGGCGCAATGGGTGTGGCTGCCGGGCCCAAGGCTCTGCTACTCGGGCAGGGGGACATTCCGTCGTCACCCCAATGGCAGTCATATGTCACTATGACATTCAGTTCCCTGCTGCTACTATTACACATGTACACAAGAGCCATTTTGGGACCTTTGAAGGTCCTCCAAAGGTCCTGAAAGCAGAAGGGACACATCCTCCATTCCCCAAGAAGCTGATTCTAGGACTAGATGTAGGAAGTGATTCCAGGCTTATAGGGGCAATACTATTCATACGGCCCAGTGCCCATGGCAGTCTGACTCCGCCCTTGACCAGATGCAACTATTTGTTAAAAAAGTTGTCATTTTTGTGAATCACCAGGGAGGGAGCCAGTAAGTTACTAATTCACAGGGGGCAATAGTTTTTTTCTAGGGGGTTATAAAACCTAATTAGTTGATTCAGTGATTATACCAGGCGCAATGGGTGTGGCTGCCGGGCCCAAGGCTCTGCTACTCGGGCAGGGGGACATTCCGTCGTCACCCCAATGGCAGTCATATGTCACTATGACATTCAGTTCCCTGCTGCTACTATTACACATGTACACAAGAGCCATTTTGGACCTTGAAGGTCCTCCAAGGTCCTGAAAGCATAAGGGACACATCCTCCTTCCCCAAGAGCGATTCTAGGAACTAGATGTTAGGACGTGATTCCAGGCTTATAGGGGCAATACTATCATACGGCCCAGTGCCCTGGCAAGTCTGACTCCGCCCTTGACCAGAGCAACTATTTGTTTTAAAATTTGTAATTTTTGTTCGCCGAGGGGGGAGCCAGTAGTTTCTCTAGTTGATTCAGTGATTATACCAGGCGCAATGGGTGTGGCTGCCGGGCCCAAGGCTCTGCTACTCGGGCAGGGGGACATTCCGTCGTCACCCCAATGGCAGTCATATGTCACTATGACATTCAGTTCCCTGCTGCTACTATTACACATGTACACAAGAGCCATTTTGGACCTTGAAGGTCCTCCAAGGTCCTGAAAGCATAAGGGACACATCCTCCTTCCCCAAGAGCGATTCTAGGAACTAGATGTTAGGACGTGATTCCAGGCTTATAGGGGCAATACTATCATACGGCCCAGTGCCCTGGCAAGTCTGACTCCGCCCTTGACCAGAGCAACTATTTGTTTTAAAATTTGTAATTTTTGTTCGCCGAGGGGGGAGCCAGTAAGTTACTCATTCACAGGGGGCAATAGTTTTTTTCTAGGGGGTTATAAAACCTAATGACTGTCAAACCCAAATAACCTCAAGCCCATGAAGTTGTCTTGTGCAAATTCAATTTTCTGATTTATTCTAGAGGCTTGTAATGAGAAAATCAAAATGAATTAGCAGAAGAGAAAACCAGTGTGGGGCATTAAGTCAGCGCCCACTATAAGCGAAGTGTAATATGTAATAGAAGGAGAGCAGCCATTACTGTGTGTACAGCCCCCGAGCCATCACTGCTATAATGAGGTCACCTGGTCCTATGTTATACATGAGTGTCCCCCGACACAATGTAATATTAATAATAGACATCTTTAATTATGAATTACCCAGGATTCTTAGCTAATAAAATAATAATATGTGATCAAACATATGTACATTAATTGTGCACATGTAAAATACAGGATAAAGCAAGAAGGGGGAAGGGGTGATAAATAATTCAGATACAATATATATATACATCCTGGAGTGATGAGACTGATAATTATATACACTCACCGGCCACTTTATTAGGTACACCATGCTAGTAACGGGTTGGACCCCCTTTTGCCTTCAGAACTGCTTCAATTCTTCGTGGCATAGATACAACAAGGTGCTGGAATCAGAGATTTTGGTCCATATTGGCATGATGGCATCACACAGTTGCCGCAGATTTGTCGGCTGCACATCCATGATGCGAATCTTCCGTTCCACCACATCCCAAAGATGCTCTATTGGATTGAGATCTGGTGACTGTGGAGGCCATTTGAGTACAGTGAAAGAAGGGGGAAGGGGTGATAAATAATTCAGATACAATATATATATAAATCCTGGAGTGATGAGACTGATAATTATATATATGAGGCTGGTGGGGAGGAGAAGACGACTGTGAAGAAGAAGATAAACAAGAATCACTATTTGGTGCAGTCACTGTGTACATGTATAACTACCTATCCTGTATGGATCCTGAGTTACATGCTGTATAATACCCCAGAGCTGCACTCACTATTCTGCTGCTGGTGCAGTCACTGTGTACATACATGACATTACTTATCCTGTACTGATCCTGAGTTACATCCTGTATTATACCCCAGAGCTGCACTCACTATTCTGCTGAGTTACATCCTGTATTATACCCCAGAGCTGCACTCACTATTCTGCTGGTGCAGTCAATGGGGCAGATTTACTTACCCGGTCCATTCACGATCCAGTGGCGCGTTCTCTGCGGTGGATTCGGGTCCGGCCGGGATTCACTAAGGCAGTTCCTCTGACGTCTGCTGCGCTGAAGTTCCCCGTAATGCACTGATCTTCACCAAGCCTGACCGAGGGAAGGTAAGCGCGAGCCCCGCAACACTTTTTTTTTTCTTAAATGCAGAGTTTTTTCCGAATCCGTCAGGTTTTTGTTCGCCATGCACCCCGATTTCCGTCGCGTGCATGCCAGCGGCGATGCGCCACAATCCGATCGCGTGCGCCAAAATCCCGGGGCAATTCAGGGAAAATCGGCGGAAATCGGAAATATTCGGGTAACACGGAAAAAAGTGAATCGGGCCCTTAGTAAATGACCCCGACTGTGTACATACATGACATTACTTATCATGTACTGATCCTGAGTTACATCCTGTAGATCTTTTATTAAAATATATAATATAAAACATAACAAAATATGAACTGGAAAGAAAAAAGAGGAATGTGCCGTATGACAATACAAGAGTAAACCTTTATTCAAATACAAAACAAAGCAAATCTCCCAGCATAGGGATGATAGAAGACATAAAAACATTTAAAAATGTACCAAGTACATATCAAACCATGTAGTTGGTACTGCCAGGTAAGGCAGTCCAACAAACCATTTCCTCCACCAACAAAAAGGAGGTATAAGAACCACCCTTGGTGGTATATAGGTCAAACAAATAATATCTTAGTAGGCACACAAAACAAGCTCTAATATAGATAATACAGTAGTAGAAATATCACAATGGTCTTAAAAGTAGAGATGAGCGAGCACTAAAATGCTCGGGTACTCGTTATTCGAGACGAACTTTTCCCGATGCTCGAGTGCTCGTCTCGAATAACGAGCCCCATTGAAGTCAATGGGAGACTCGAGCATTTTTCAAGGGGACCAAGGCTCTGCACAGGGAAGCTTGGCCAAACACCTGGGAACCTCAGAAAAGGATGGAAACACCACGGAAATGGACAGGAAACAGCAGGGGCAGCATGCATGGATGCCTCTGAGGCTGCTTAATCGCACCATTATGCCAAAATTATGGGCAACAGCATGGCCATGACAGAGTGACAGAATGAAGCTAGATAGCATGCAGCAACCGGACAAGTGGTTTGTGACTGTGGGAAGGGTCCAGAAAAAAGTTCCTCAGAGTATGCCGGTTCAAATGCCAAATTTTCCTGGGAGGGGGCAGACTGGGGGGGAGGAGGCTGAGGTGCAGGAGCTGGAGGAGTGCCGATTTCGGTGACATGGGTGGACTGCGTGGAAGACTGACTGGTGGACAAAAGTTTGCATTAAGAAGTTCAGACCAGTGTCCAATCCAGTGTCCAATATCAGTTCAAAAATCCCAGCACCATCACCCCCCTCCCAACCTAACACTATATCCCAAACCACACTATATACAATATATACATACAATATAAACACTACATCATGATGAATACAATCATATAAACCAACCACATAAAGCCCAGGTTCGGCGCCTGCAAGCCCTACATCTCTATATACTCAGAACACAAAACAAAAATCTACTGTGCAGCATCAGCCCAACACCAGGAGAGGAGATGACAGACTAAAGGACACTAAAGGAGAATCCCCTCCAAAGGAGAGTGGCCCTCCCCGTGTCCAGCCTCTCATAGTCCAGAGAGCGCACCTTCACCAGGTCACCCAGGATGTTCCTAACCACCTCATCCACTGGGAGGATTTTACGCTGCGTCGACACTAAACACCGTGCGTGGAAGATGCCCATGCGGTGTGTGGAGATCGTTCACTTGTCCTCCTGTCTCCCACAACCCTTCCACTGGTCCACCTTCTGAGCGGCGATCTTAAGCCTGCCATCCCAGTTTTGCATGGGGTAATCCCCCTGGCCAAAATCCATGGCGAGAACTTTGGCGGAGTCTTGGGGCCCTGGAAGAGTGTCCGGGACATCAAAGCCTGGACCTCCCTCTCCCAGCCAGCGACTCTCACACTTATCCTGGTTGATCTTGGACCCAGAAGCCTCTGAGATCACCCATTGCGCCTCCCCTTCCGAGACATGAAAACGGTGACATCATCAGCTGCCACCCTTAGAATGGCTTCCGGTGCCGCCTGGTCCATCCTGACTCCCACCAACGGCCCACGACTGTCCTCTGAAGATGATCCCCTTTCTTTATTACCATCAGATTTAGGGCAACTTCTCTTCAATGAAATTGAAGTGTCCATATCATTATTGGCCCCCAAGGACCCACCCGGACCACCCTCTCCTTCGTCCTTGTCTATTGTCTGATCTCCGCTTCTTCCAGGAGAGACGAATTGAGCTTCCAGTAGCCTCTTCCTATCCGGGGGGGGTCTCTGTAACATTCAGAGAAAATAAAATTAGACAGTGGTCGGAGAACTCCACCTCAACAACAGACACTGCTGAAGAAATGGCTTCCTCCTTTAAATAAAACCTGTCTATTCTAGACCTGCAGCTACCCATATAATAGGTGAACCCCGCGTGGCCTGGGGTGTGCCGGATGTGGACATCCACCAGGCGTGCCTCACTGGCTATGCTATTAAGAGCGACGCTATCATAAGTCAGCTTGTCTCTGGAACCTCCCCTATCTTGGGACCTCGTGACAGCATTGAAGTCCCCTCCAAAGACCACCTGCCGACTTGTAAAAAGGTAGGGCTTGATCCTCATAAAGAGACACTTCCTGTCCCACTTGGACTGGGGACCATAGATGTTAATTAGACAAAGTTCTTGTCCCTTCATGAGGATATCCAGGATCAGGCACCTCCCCATTTCTAACTCAATAACTCGTCGGCATTCTTTCGATGCAGTAAAAAGGACTGCCACTCCGCTATACGGCTCGGCCGCAATAGACCAATTGGAAGGCCCGTGTCTCCATTCCCTCTTAGCTTTAAACACGGCCGGCAAATCTCCTGCTGAAATAAAATGTCAGCTTAAACACGGCCGAGAAAATCAAAGGCCGCAAATCTAGCCGCATCAGACTTAATGCTGGCAACATTAACCCCTTCCCGACATTTGACGTAATAGTACTGCATGGCGGGAGGTGCGTTCCAGCAAAATGCAGTACTATTACGTCAAACTTCTGGCCCCGGTTCCTGAACGGGTGTCGGCTATATGTTATAGCCGACCCCTCCCTCTAACACCCGCGATCGGAGATTTCTGAAAAAATGGGCTGTGTCAGGAAGGTGAAAAGTGGCTTCAGCGTTAAGGGGTTAATGCACACCAGCGTCAGCGGAGTGGGTGCCGCCGTCATGAGCCATTAGACGGATTTTTTCTTACCATTTCCCTTCCCTCTACTGTCCTCTGAAGATGATCCCCTTTCTTTATTACCATCAGATTTAGGGCAACTTCTCTTCAATGAAATTGAGGTGTCCATATCATTATTGGCCCCCAAGGACCCACCGGGACCACCCTCTCCTTCGTCCTTGTCTCCTGACTCTGAGTCAGTCTCCCAGAAGACCCTGCATCCGCAGAGGAAAGAGACTCGGCGCTCCCTGCAGGCAGCTCCCCCGCCTTCATAACCCCACCCTCAGCCTCTCCTTCCGAGGAGGCAATCTCATCGAGGGTGAGGAACCAGTTGGAAAGCTCAACCAGAGAGGAGGAAGTTTTCCCTTCCTTAGGTACCTTAGGCCGCATTTTCTTTTTCTGCTTGCGCTTGTTTTATAGCCAAATCCTATTATCCTCATCCATACTCTCATAATGGGAGGACATGGAGGACATGGCACATTTCTCACGCTCCATCCTCCTGACCTCCTCATCCAACCTCAGAAACCTGAGGCTTCCCCAGTTCTCTCCCTTTTTGCCTAGCTTCAAGGCCCCTTAGCTCCTCCACCTCTGCTGGTACCTTCCCCAGCAGAAGCAACCTCATGGCTCTTCTCCACTGGGGTCACAACCGCATTAGCAAAGGAGCGAGGACAACTGCTGAAAGGGTGACCAAGCTCACCACACAAAACGCACTTCTGCACTTGCCAGCTGGCACTACAGTGTGTTGGGTCACCGTACCTGTGACAGACCTTAGACTGCCCCTGATAGAAGATCAGAATTCTGTCTCACCCAAGAAAGGCTGAAGAAGGAATGTGGGCAACTGTACCGCCTGAACACTTCAACTTAATCATGAAGGTCTAGGGCCCAGACCAAATGCCAAATTCATCACGGTTTTTCTGATGTACCTGAACTACTTTGCGATTGAGCCAAGTCATGATGTCCATGCAATAAAGCGACTTGTAAACTTGTCACTTTCTTGACTGCGTTTTGGCGAGACACTGCTTGTACAGCAAAGTCTCACTAGGCGGGGTCATAATTCGACCAGAAGAGCTCTAAACCCTCCAGCCAAACAAAGCTGACATCAAACTCCGGAGTACCATAAGGATGTATCAGGGCAAAGATGTCACTAGCCCTGAAGTTCATCTTCAGACGGAGCTCTACCACCCTTGACCTGGGTGGGCATGCGTCACTGCCCCTCCAGCGAAGACGAACCACATTCCTACAGGCAACTCCGGGCCTACTTGTGGGTAAAGACCATACAGTCTCTCCCCCCCTTTGCTCTTGGAAGGCTGCCAGAAGGACAGATCAACCTCTCTCCCCTCTACATTGATTGACTTTTCCTCTCTCCTAAGAGCCTCTAGAAGACGCCTTTGCAAAATGCTATTCCCAGATCCAGGAGATAACCCCATTTACCCCAGCAGTGACATTCGCATAGCTCCGTATAGGAGCGGCCACCACTGGAGGTGCAGATGGACCAGCACAAACCACATGATTACCCCCCTCAGCACCATTCACCACCCCCACACTCACCACACTTTGTACATTACTGCCCCTCACCCCTGCATCAGACACACCAGCTGGGCCAGAAGGACCTGGGGTTGGCTCGGCGTCACTGGACACTGGGGGTAGAGCCACCTCCATAGCTGATTCAGCCTGACAAGAGGCAGCTCCAACCCCAATCTTATTTGTGCCCTCTGCCTCACTGGCATTAACCCCTTGTTTTCCAGCTGTTTTAATGTTTGTACAATGCTGCTCACTGGATGCATGAGGTCTCTTTATAAACTCCGGACAGTCTCTTTGTGCCATCTCCAGGGTCTGATGTACCAATGCAAAATAAGATTTTTCCTGCGCCCTTTCCCACAGGCTGTACAGGACGCTTGGGAGGCTCCACACTACAAGCCCCAGCAGCCCCATCACACTGCCGCCGCTCACCGGAGCAAGCAGCAGCCACAGCACTAGGGGCCATAGGAGCCACCGCCCAAGGCACCGGGCCAACCCCCCTCCCACTGGGGGGCAACGCACAGTACCAGGACCTGCCAGATCACCCTCACTGTCCAGCCTTTTGGCCGATACCTTCCCTGCACCAGCCTTGCTACTACAAACAAGGCTGGTGCTTTCCGCCATGAAGGAACATGGCTTTGCAATCTACCTGCACCCTGGCACCAAGTCCACTGCAGGATTCGGGCTGGGCTGGGTAACAGGGCCTACACGACAGGCTGACATAGCTGCCTGCCCGGAGGAAACAGGGAGAGGACGAAACACCAAGCTCACCTCCTGAGACGCCTTGGTGTTCTTGAGCCTCTTCTTCCTCTTTTGATCATCAGCAGGCATATGATTGCCGCAGGAAAAGTTCTGGAGGTAAACTGGGGACTTGAGTTGACGTATCTGAGCCATTAGCGCCCTTCCCTGGCCACTGTCATCACTTTCCTCCTCCAGGTTGGCAGATCCACAGCCTGATGGTAATGGCGCTTTCTCTGCAGGCAGCCTGTCGTGCGAGGCCTGCTGGTTTTGGTGCAGGCCACCAGATGGACACGGCTGATCTTCCTCGTCCTCCTCCTCATCATCATCGCCATCATCTGCCTGGATCTGAAGACCCTTCAGCTTTCTCAGATGCTCCTGGCACATGTCATCAAATCTGGCGTCATTCTCAGTTTTTTTCCGGAATGGACTGCTGTTTTCACATATCAATCGACGCTTTTCCTGCAGAGCCGGTGACCTCAGCTTTAAGTCTTTCGATGGCGGTCAGAAGATCAGACTTTCTCTTCTTCTGTGTAGCCACCCCCACGGGGGCCATGGTCTCCTTTATCTCCTCCTTCGCCAGCTTCCTCATACTCACAGAGGTGCTCAGCAATCCGGGAGTCATAGATGGTGGCAGACTCCTGGGTTTTAAGATCACCCCATGCTTTTTCCACACCTCCGTGAGCACCCAGCTTTCCAGCTGAACCACCAAACTTTCCCGCAGAGGTACCCAGCTTTCAAGGAGGAGCACTCAGGCTGATGTTACTTGCCTTGATCATCTGTGTTCCAGAGACCTTGCGGCTTCCCTGGGTCTTGGGAGTGGCAGCCGAGGTCACATCGCTACGTCCTTGGGTTCAGGCAGATCTTCTTACCCCCTCCGCTTTGGCCTGTAACTGGCTTTTCCTGCCCCCCGCCGGCCTGGTCCGGGAGGCAGAAGCCTGGGATTTGCCTGGTTCACTCATCCCACAGAACCCACTCCCTACCTGGGGAGGAGAGAGCAGGCCTGGGTCTTCCTCCAGGTAGTGCAGGAGCTCACCAACAGACAACCACACCCGTCAGCAGTTCACAGCAGAATGAGCCAGCACTCACTATTCTGCTGCTGGTGCAGTCACTGTGTACATACATGACATTACTTATCCTGTACTGAGTATAATACATTGAGGTTAATGACTGTAACAGGCCTCCTTCCTTCTTCTTTAAAAAATAATAAAACTATATAAACTGTATATTTATTTAATTTTTATGATCATTACTTATACATCATATTCATCTGTAATTAGTTAAATTGCTCTAGAAAAATAACATTAATGGTGATATGGAGATCAGTCCCTGGGCACTATTTTACATTAATTAAAAAAATTATTAAATTGAAAAAGGTTCTCCCTCCTCTGTGTTGATCTTAATTAATAGGGTTTTCATTTTTCAGATGACCATGCAGTCTAATTGTTTATACATGAAGCTGCTGTGCAGTCTCCTAATATCACAGATCAGCGAGCGCCGGAGCTTATTTGCTTTGATAAAGTGTGTGCGATACCCCCGAGCCCCCGAATATTCATATCACATTATACAAAGTTTAGCTGCGCTTCTCATTCCCCAGTGGAATTACAGCGTAGAGGAAGAAATACATGAAATATTTCTGCTTAATTGCTGCATTATACAAGACAGGCGGAGGAGGGTCTCGGGAGTGACACTGATTGGGTGAGCAGAGCTGTGGCCCTGAGCATTGTTGTAAGTGTGGCCCCCAAATGCTGAATTATAATACCCCCAGTGATGTCCCATCCAGAAAAGCAGCAATGCTGATACATCCAGCGGAGCTACTAAGATCCTTAGAGATCCAAGGCACAAATTTCAAAACTTATGTAACCTACAGCCCCCTCCCTGACTAATATAATAAAGATTTATTTACATACATATGCAATTAAAGGGAAGCTGTCAGCAGCTGTGGCCATGTAGACTGTTGTTACTGTCATACATTGTCCCTGGAGGGTTATGTATTGTCCCTGGTGAAATGTGTATGTTGTTAGTGTTAGTTCAGCCGCTCAGGCCTGACCACAGTGTGGGGGTCGCTGGAGTCCCGCTACATTAATGGGCAGTTTGTAGTCTTCCCTAGTGCCAGGTATATGTCACAGGTGGCTTGGTCCAGGAGAACAGGTATCGTCCACGGCCATCAGGATTAGAGAGGGGATGCAATCGGGTTAAAAGTAGTGTGGAGTGGGGTGACTGGCTGGACTGTGGCTCCCTACCATACATATAATAGGGAACTATTCAGTGAGCTGAGCCTAATAATCCAGCTCACTAAGAAGAGCTGGACTTCCCATCACTAGCAGAAAGACCCAGATCCTTGCAATAAACTTATACTTATAAACTTTAGCAGAAGCTCACAGCAAGTTATGCAGAGTTGAACCAAGCAATGAGCATTTGGAGACTGCAAAAGGAATTACAAAAATTGCAACATTTAATATCAACATTACAGATGTTAACCCTCTAGTAGGGATACAAGAAAGGTAAAGTCCCTTGCAGGAGTAGGAAGGGGGAGGACATCTCATGCTTCTTATAGGGCAGTGGTGGCAAACCTATGACACGGGTGCCAGAGGTGGCACTCAGAGCCCTCTTTATGGGCACCCTTGCCAGCACCCCAGGGTAGAATTTGCCAGACAGGACTCAAGGCCTCTTGCGGTCCCAGGCAGCCCAGGACCCCAGAAGGAAGCTGCAATGATAATTCAAACTTCTTCTCCTTCTTTCTACTGTATTGGTGTCCTCGGGTGCCATTACAATTTAAACCTGTGAAAGAGCAGGTAATAATAAGTTACTGCTTAATATGGCACTTTGCGAAAAATTTGTGGGTTTTGGTTGTAGTTTGGGCACTCGGTGTCTAAGAGGTTTGCCATCACTGCTCTAGTTCATAGGCATAAGGATATTGCAGGTGTAATACCATATTGTTATATTTGGCGGCAGCAAAAGATGGCAAATCAGGGGCAGCCCAGCTTACAGATGTAGATCCCTACAAACAAGAACAGGGAGGCTGGCCACACTTCCTTCAAACAAGCAGGAGGATTACTGGAGTTAACTTTTTATCGACCACCTGTCCACCAGATCATTACATTAGTAGCTGCAGGACTGTAATATATGGATTTATATTCCTGACATATCCCTGCATGTCCTTAAACTGATATGCTGTATGCGCTCTGCAGTCAGAGATTAGTGTAATTCTACCTTTGTTGTTAGTAGCAGCAGAACTGTGTTTAATAAAATACCAACATATCGAAAGGTATGATTACAAATACTCAGGGCCAGATTATAGGGAGAAGGAGCCTCCACCAGAGCTGGAGGTTTGGACCAATAATTCTGCAGAACCTGCAGCAGTAATGGACCTTGGCGGGGGATGAGCAGGGCGGGGGATGAGCCAGAAGTAGAAGTTGCAGCTATTGGAACATTCCTATAATTATCTCTCCTCTCTTTGGGAAGAGATATAATTATGTCCAGTAGGTGGCGGTATCATTCAGAGATGGAGCGTACTGCTGACAGCATGTCAGCCCTGGACAGAGAGGGAGGGGAGGAGGTTAGTTCATGAGGAGTATGTTGTCTGTGGGAATGTGCGCTTACAATCCAAGCTGCTGCCTGCACCCAATATATACGTCAATTGCACCCTATAAATCCCATATACCCTCTCAGCCCTCTTCCTCTGCACCCTTATCTCCCCTATCCCCTTATCTCCATGCCACCCACATCCCATCTAACTTCCCCTCCATCTGACAAGTAGCGTTCCCATGTTGTGTTAGAATTGCATTTTGAAGTTCAATTCAAATTAAACAGGGAGAGGCTTAGACCAATCGCAGTTGCGTTTCAACTAAAATGCGTGGAGTCGGGAACAAACGCCACGTTTTTCATGTAAAAAATACAAAACATGTGATGTTCATTCTAAATGTATACGTTTCACTGGAAATGCATATGTGATCAGGCTAAGCCCCTCTCTGTTTCAATTGCATTTCAATATACATTTCAAATGCAGCCTAAGACATATTGGGCACATTTAATTACATTCCCAGGCGAGTTCACCGAAAGTGCATTGTCCGACGATGATGCACTGTGCCGCGATTCACTAAGATCGTGCGCCCGATATCCTGCATGTGTGGCTTCCCCGCTCAGGTCCGGTCACCGTCTTCTTCCTGGTGCATGTAAGTGCTTGGTCTTACAACACAATTTGAAAGTTAAATCCCGCACTCAGTCCGAATCAGTCAGATCGTCGCATGGCACACCCCTAATTTCCTTCGCATGGAAGTCAGCGCAGCCGCGCCACAATCCGAACGCGTGCGACACAATCACAGCACAGACACCTGTTAAATACCTGTCCAAGCAGTGCAACCCCCGAAAAAGGTGCAAAGTCCAATGAAAGTGAGTAGCGCAACCCAGTGGGAAAATCTGCAACAGAAACCTAATTGTAGTGCTGATTTTTTTTTTCTGTGGTTCCCATTTGCTCTGTCCCCATGCACCAAAATCGTCCAATTTCTTTTTTTTTGTGGAATGATTGGGATATTGCTGCTGGGTAAATTCTGCCAAATAAAAAACCTCTGGAAAATCCCTGGTGACGACGTTACTGTATGGCCAAGAAACACACAGAACCCAATTTCACAGAACTGTGGAAAAGACTGGAGGAGGAGTGGAGCAGATCCCAGCAGAGCCGCGTGAGACACTAGTCATGTCCTGTGGCTGCAGGTATGCCGAAGTCTTTTAAAATTATGCAAATGAGCCTCAGAGACTCCTGTCTACGTCACAGCAGCCCTTTCTGGCTACGTTGTCTGCTAATTATTCAAGCCTCCATTCGGCTCTCTGGGTTGGGAAGGAAGGTGGGGAAGAAATGCAGAGAGATGACAGAGTGACTAATTAGTCGACAAAGCCAGAACGGGCCGGAAGAAGCCCCTGGGGCTCATTTACATAATTTTAAAAGCTAGTTTTTAAAAATCAAAAAGTTTTTAAAACTCAAAAAGCGCTCATTAACAATGTCACGATTATTGCAAATATTTTATCTGAGACAACAACTGGTCTCAGCTGCTACATGTGAGATCAGTGATTGGTGCAGGTGTCACATGTGTAATGAACGTGATGCCCCACACCATTGGCTGGTTGGGAGTGGAGGTACTTGGAAGCAGCCAGCCCCCATCCACTGATCAGAAGGGTAATATGACATATTTTTCTGTTTCCCCTTAGTGCTGTTCCTCTATATACTACCACGCTACTGTGACTAAACATTACCTTCGTACCCTGCCCCGGTTTCCCATGCATCCGCCATTCTTGCCGCCAGTCCTCCAGATGTGCCGCGTGCGCTGAGCGTTTCCACTTTGCGGGATGACAAGCGTTATTGGTATTTGATGAATTAGAGGGGGATATTTCAAGGCGTTTTTCTCGCCTCTTGTCCGCATTTAATACATGACATTCTTCACTCTTGGCCTAAGAGGTTTTCTGTAATTCAATCCCTGCCTAGAGAAAATGGGTGTTCTCCTTAGTGAAATATGACGGCTCCCAAGCACCAGGATGATGGATTAATTTCTCTTCTCCAGAAAGCAAAGTGTATACTGTAAGTCATCCATTGTATAAGTATCCTGGTGCCAGGTAGGTGTCGTAAAGATGGCGTAATGGAGCACAGAGGATTATGGAGATCTGCCCCTAGTGACTGCACAAGGAAGTATAATATTGCTTTTAGTTAAAGCAGAAAGTAAATTTCATTACTAGAAAAACATGTTATAGAAAGTGGTAAAAAAGCAGCGGGTGATCGGAGAGATGATATCATTCAAAGTTGTTTATGAGGCCAAACTTTTTTTCCATTTTTACATAAACTTTTTACCCAGAAAACCCTTAAAAGGAATTGTACAAGCATGAATAACCATCCAAAGCTTCCATAATGTATATAGATGGAGAGATCCAGGTTATAACAAAGTAATACAAATTACTTGTAAGGGCTATGGCCCTTGTTCTGTATAGAAGGTAGAAGGACCTTACTATAACACTTCCCTCTATGTACAAGAATATAACTACTATAATACTGCCCCCTATGTACATGAATATAACTACTATAATACTGCCCCCTATGTACAGGAATATAACTACTATAATACTGCCCCTATGTACAAGAATATAACTACTATAATACTGCCCCCTATGTACAAGAATATATCTACTATAATACTGCTCCGTATGTACAGGAATATAACTACTATAATACTGCCTCTATGTACAGGAATATAACTACTATAATACTGCCCCTATGTACAGGAATATAACTACTATAATACTGCCCCCTATGTACAAGAATATAACTACTATAATACTACCCCCTATGTACAAGAATATAACTACTATAATACTACCCCCTATGTACAAGAATATAATTGCTATAATACTGCCCCCTATGAACAAATATTATTAACTTAATCTCATAAGTATGTTATCTTTTATAAGGAGTCTGTTAGCTGTATAAGTTATGTAGTAATTTTCCCCCGTATATAGTACTGTGTTTCCCCGATTGTAAGAAACCCCCTGAAAGTAGGACGTAGCAGGGTGTAAGGGGGGACGTCTAATGTAAGACGTACCCCGAAAGTTAGACGTAGCAAATTGTATAGTACCTGCTTCAGGACCATGGACAGCAGGGGGAGCTGGGAGCGGAGGGGGGATTGGTGGCTGCTTGCGACAGTCTGATGTCGGCCGGTGGGGGCGGGAGCACGATGCAGGTTCCGGGAGCGGAGGGGTGGAAAGCGGAGGTACTGTATGTGGGGGGCGGGTTGGAGCCAGCCAAAGGTTGGGCGGGAGCTTGATGCCGGCGGAGGCTGGAGATCGCGGGGCCGGGGCATACAGAAACACGCAGCCTCCGTGCCCTCATGTGCAGCCTCTGATTGGACCAGTGGCTCCTGCACGAGGAAGAAGAAGCCACACCTCTACCCAGCACCGCAGAGGAATTGATCCACTCGCCATTACGGTACCGGGTGCTGTAACCCTATGGGAGATGTGTGGGATACTGTGGTTTTTATGGTTAAATCAAAAATCGACATTTTTTTTCCAATATAAGACATACCCCAAAAGTAAGACAGTGGGACTTTCGAGGGTAAAAAGAATGTGAGACACTGGGGCAGATTTACTTACCCGGTCCATTCGCGATCCAGCGGTGCGTTCTCTGCGCTGGATTCGGGTCCGGCCGGAATTTATTAAGGTTGTTCCTCCGACGTCCACCAGGTGGCGCTGCTGCGCTGAAAAGCATCGGAACGCGCTGGAGTTCACCGGCTCGGGCTGAGTGAAGGTAAGTGCAAGCTCCGCGACAGATTTTTTGTTTTAAATGCGGCGATTTTTGCGAATCCGGCGGGTTTTCGTTCGGCCACGCCCCCCCTATTTCCGTCGCGTGCATGCCAGCGCTGATGCGCCACAATCCGATCGCGTGCGCCAAAAACCCGGGGCAATTCAGGGGAAATCGGCGCAAATCGGAAATATTCGGGTAACACGTCGGGAAAACTCGAATAAGGCCTTTAGTAAATGACCCCCATTGTCTTACTTTTGGGGAAACACGGTATGTAGTAATATTCCCCTGTATATAGTATGTAGTAATATTCCCCGGTATATAGTATAGACTCTGGTGTAGTGGAAGTTTCAGGAATGTTTGTGATTATGTGATCAGTTGGGTGATACATATCCGGAATGTCTCCCTGGCCGCTCTCAATCCCACATGACGGCCGCACAGGATTTTTCACATATTATTGGAAGATTTGTCACAGATGAGATTTGTGAAGTTTCTTGTTTTTAATTTGTTAGAGTTTATCTAGATGAAAAAGAGCTAAAAATGTCCACAATCAGCACAGGCGCCGCAGGGCCAGGAATAACATGGAATAGAATTACACAGCTGAGAAGTGGATATTGTGCACATAATAGGGTGGAGGCAATGAAGACATAAGACACATCTGCACCAGGGAGGACCAATTGGGGCAGATCAGGGTCAGGATGTCATTCAGCCCCTTACCGGTCGTTATACCCCCCACGACCACCACTGCTATTATCCGGGAAGAGGAAAACTTGTAACATTGGACGGATGTGGGAGAGGACAGACACCATGGGGAAGACACTCTGCTGATGTTTTACCAAATCAATACTGGGATCACAAATTACAAGAAGCCAGAAGGGAAGAAATTAAGGAAGGATAGAAGAGAGGTTAGAGGAAAGACAATAAACAGAGATGATTGCAGAAAAAGGGAGAGGGATAGAATTACAGGGGGGTGGAAGTAAAGGAGGATGGAAGGAATAAATACTGAAAAAACAGGAAGGAAGAGAGAAGGAAGGAAATCAGGAAGGAAGAGAGAAAGGAACTGGGAGAGAGAGGGGGAGAGAGAGAGAGAGGGAAAGGAAGGGAGAGAGAGAGAAGGAGGGAAATAGAGAAAGGAAGGGGAAGCGAGAAAGAAAGGGGGGAGAAAGAAAGGGGGAGAGATAGAAAAAGGAAAGGGGAGAGGGGGAGGGAGGCAGAGAGAGAGGGAAAGAGAGAAAGGAAGTGGGAGAATGGAAGGTAGAAAGAAAGAGAGGGAGAGAGCGAGAGAGAGAGAAAGGAAGGGAGAGAGAGAGAGGGTGGGAGAGAGAGAAAGGAAGGGAGAAGAGAGGGAGGGAGAGAGAGAAAGAGGAAGGAAGGGGGAGAGAAGGGGGTAGAAAGAGAGAGAGAGAAAGGAAGATAGAGAGAGACAGAGAGAGAGAAAGGAAGAGAGAGACAGAGAGAGAGAAAGGAAGAGAGAGAGAGGGAGAAAGAAAGAAAGGGAGAGAGAGAGAGAAAGAGAGAGAGAGAGAGAAAGGAGAAATAAAGGATGGAAGGGGCATAGAGATAGGATGTATAGAAGGAAAAAAGGTAGATATTATTTATAGAAGAAGAAAAAGAAAGAAAGAAAGAAAGAAATAAAAAAAGAAGGAAAAGAAAGGCATAGAGGATGTTTACAGTACATGTAGAAGGAAGGAAGGGAGGGAGAGAGATGTATGATTATAGAAAGAAGGAAAGGAGAGATGATTATTGAAGGCAGGAAGGAAGAGAGGAAGTGGGAAAGGATGAAGTAAAGAGGGAAGAGAGGAGAGACAACTGGAATGAGGAAGGAAGGAGTAGTTGACGTGATATAGATTATTACTCCTCGGCGCTGCACTGACATCGTCATGACTCACTCTGGGGTTCACGACCTAAACTCAAAAATAACCTGTTTCCCGTGTTTATTTTCCAGCAGTTTTTTGTGTGTGGGAGGAAATCGAAGTAAACATGGGAAAAAATACAAGCGGATTCAATGTCCCCCGTAGTCAGAGTCAAACCTCAGCCCCCTGCCCTGGGAGGTATCGCTGCCCCCAGATACATCACTTTATACAATCACTTTATTAGACTATTTTTGCCCATTTTGCCAAGTTTCAGATTTGATATTTGACAATTATCCAAGACAGCGATCTCTAGAGCTTCTATTTTCCCAGGCAGGCGGAGAATAATATGTGTAATTACAGGACAAGAAGCGATGACCTACCTCCTCTCCTCCGCCGCTCGCTGCTGCGTTATAATCTTCCAAGACGTTATTAGTCATCTGCGCCGCGGTTTTATTCCTTTATCTGACTTATTTATTGGGATGGTTCAGGCTTAATACAGACTGTGTATGGCGGCCTCACAACTGCTGTCAAGAGAGAAGTGCTGCAAAACTGCAAGGAGATAGCTGAGACATAATGCTTCATGGGCGTCAATGACAATGAGATTATCCGCACTTTTCTCTATGGAGAGGAATATTCATTACGTTTTATTGGCTTATTTTTCGGCTGAAGTGAAGTATTAGAGATTTACAGATTTTCATTCTTATACAAAAAGTAATAAAAATATTTTCGAAAATGTATCCATTGTGGAATGTCTGATTCATAACAGTTATATGGGCCGTACACCTTCCTCAGTTTCGCCTTCCGCTGACCAGTGATTTGTTTCTAACCAAATTCTGAAGGAGAATTAAGGGACAGGCAGATATTGGGGCACATTCCAATTTGTGTCGCATGTAAGCCAGTGCAGCTGCACCTCAAAAAGGATCGCATGCGCCACAATCACACTGCACAGACTTATTAAATACCTGTGTAAACTGTTTTAGCCCGAAAACGGTGCACAGTCCGACAAAAGTTTGCAGCGCGATCCTTAGTAAATGAGCCCCACTTTGTTACATTACAGTTGTGAAGCTTCTCTAGAGTTTGAGATAGACAGATAGGAAGTCCCACAGGTTACAGCAGGAAAAGACATCGGGGCTCATTTGCGTACCCGGCCACTGGAGTTCACTGAAAGAGCATTATCTGACGATCACGCACTGTGCCGCGATTCACTTAGATCGTGCGCCCGATATCCTGCATGTGTCGCTTCCCTGGTCAGGTCCGACAGAGTTCACCATCTTTTTCGTGGTGCATGTAAGTGCTTGGGCTTGCCACACAATTCGAATAAAAAATCCCACGCTCAGTCCGAATCAGTCGGATCGCCCGACGGCACATCCAAAATCCCGCCGCAGACTTGCAGAATACCTGTCCAAGTCGTGCAATCCATGAAAATGACACACAGTCCGACAAAAATGCGCCCCATTATATATAACGCAGCTTTTACGTTATTGGTAAAGACATTCCTGACGGGTCACAATGGCTCCTGGGTCATCTCCAGAGAAGGGGAATTTTTATTTTAGATTTTTTTATTAGTGATATTCCCCCATGTATTCCATGACATTACCGCACATTAAAGCTTTGACCCTTGTAGCGGCTCCTTTCACACATATATATCGTTTCCTGTGTGTTATTTTCTTGGTCACTTATTGGACTATCAGTCAGCCGGCGCCATTGTGCAGGACTCCACAGGAAACACCATCACACAGAGGATTGTAAACTCCTGACCTTGTGTGCAGAGGTTTAATGGAAATGACTGAACTTCAGCTGCAAGAATAAAACACCCTGGAAATAATAACTCTCCAGCCCGATGCTACATGTCATACAGTGAGTGTTCTCTCCATCCAGCCGGAGGACGGGCATCACGGCTATTATTATACAGGACCATGGAGGACCAAACAGTTACTCTGCCTCCGGCTGTTCCTATCCTGAGGCTGATAACAGGGAGCAATATATTATATCTCCCATGTACAGTCTCCTCTCCCCAGGATGAAATGGCTGATAACAGAGAGTAATAGATTGTATCCCCCTGTATAGTCTCCTTTCCGCAGGATGAAATGGCTGATAACAGAGAGTAATAGATTATATCCCCCCTGTACAGTCTCCTCTCCCCAGGATGAAATGGCTGATAACAAAGTATGTAGTAATATTCCCCTGTATATAGTATAGACTCTGGTGTAGTGGAAGTTTCAGGAATGTTTGTGATTATGTGATCAGTTGGGTGATACATATCCGGAATGTCTCCCTGGCCGCTCTCAATCCCACATGACGGCCGCACAGGATTTTTTACATATTATTGGAAGATTTGTCACAGATGAGATTTGTGAAGTTTCTTGTTTTTAATTTGTTAGAGTTTATCTAGATGAAAAAGAGCTAAAAATGGCCACAATCAGCACAGGCGCCGCAGGGCCAGGAATAACATGGAATAGAATTACACAGCTGAGAAGTGGATATTGTGCATATAATAGGGTGGAGGCAATGAAGACATAAGACACATCTGCACCAGGGAGGACCAATTGGGGCAGATCAGGGTCAGGATGTCATTCAGCCCCTTACCGGTCATTATACCCCCCACGACCACCACTGCTATTATCCGGGAAGAGGAAAACTTGTAACATTGGACGGATGTGGGAGAGGACAGACACCATGGGGAAGACACTCTGCTGATGTTTTACCAAATCAATACTGGGATCACAAATTACAAGAAGCCAGAAGGGAAGAAATTAAGGAAGGATAGAAGAGAGGTTAGAGGAAAGACAATAAACAGAGATGATTGCAGAAAAAGGGAGAGGGATAGAATTACAGGGGGGTGGAAGTAAAGGAGGATGGAAGGAATAAATACTGAAAAAACAGGAAGGAAGAGAGAAGGAAGGAAATCAGGAAGGAAGAGAGAAAGGAACTGGGAGAGAGAGGGGGAGAGAGAGAGAGAGGGAAAGGAAGGGAGAGAGAGAGAAGGAGGGAAATAGAGAAAGGAAGGGGAAGCGAGAAAGAAAGGGGGGAGAAAGAAAGGGGGAGAGATAGAAAAAGGAAAGGGGAGAGGGGGAGGGAGGCAGAGAGAGAGGGAAAGAGAGAAAGGAAGTGGGAGAATGGAAGGTAGAAAGAAAGAGAGGGAGAGAGCGAGAGAGAGAGAAAGGAAGGGAGAGAGAGAGAGGGTGGGAGAGAGAGAAAGGAAGGGAGAAGAGAGGGAGGGAGAGAGAGAAAGAGGAAGGAAGGGGGAGAGAAGGGGGTAGAAAGAGAGAGAGAGAAAGGAAGATAGAGAGAGACAGAGAGAGAGAAAGGAAGAGAGAGACAGAGAGAGAGAAAGGAAGAGAGAGAGAGGGAGAAAGAAAGAAAGGGAGAGAGAGAGAGAAAGAGAGAGAGAGAGAGAAAGGAGAAATAAAGGATGGAAGGGGCATAGAGATAGGATGTATAGAAGGAAAAAAGGTAGATATTATTTATAGAAGAAGAAAAAGAAAGAAAGAAAGAAAGAAATAAAAAAAGAAGGAAAAGAAAGGCATAGAGGATGTTTACAGTACATGTAGAAGGAAGGAAGGGAGGGAGAGAGATGTATGATTATAGAAAGAAGGAAAGGAGAGATGATTATTGAAGGCAGGAAGGAAGAGAGGAAGTGGGAAAGGATGAAGTAAAGAGGGAAGAGAGGAGAGACAACTGGAATGAGGAAGGAAGGAGTAGTTGACGTGATATAGATTATTACTCCTCGGCGCTGCACTGACATCGTCATGACTCACTCTGGGGTTCACGACCTAAACTCAAAAATAACCTGTTTCCCGTGTTTATTTTCCAGCAGTTTTTTGTGTGTGGGAGGAAATCGAAGTAAACATGGGAAAAAATACAAGCGGATTCAATGTCCCCCGTAGTCAGAGTCAAACCTCAGCCCCCTGCCCTGGGAGGTATCGCTGCCCCCAGATACATCACTTTATACAATCACTTTATTAGACTATTTTTGCCCATTTTGCCAAGTTTCAGATTTGATATTTGACAATTATCCAAGACAGCGATCTCTAGAGCTTCTATTTTCCCAGGCAGGCGGAGAATAATATGTGTAATTACAGGACAAGAAGCGATGACCTACCTCCTCTCCTCCGCCGCTCGCTGCTGCGTTATAATCTTCCAAGACGTTATTAGTCATCTGCGCCGCGGTTTTATTCCTTTATCTGACTTATTTATTGGGATGGTTCAGGCTTAATACAGACTGTGTATGGCGGCCTCACAACTGCTGTCAAGAGAGAAGTGCTGCAAAACTGCAAGGAGATAGCTGAGACATAATGCTTCATGGGCGTCAATGACAATGAGATTATCCGCACTTTTCTCTATGGAGAGGAATATTCATTACGTTTTATTGGCTTATTTTTCGGCTGAAGTGAAGTATTAGAGATTTACAGATTTTCATTCTTATACAAAAAGTAATAAAAATATTTTCGAAAATGTATCCATTGTGGAATGTCTGATTCATAACAGTTATATGGGCCGTACACCTTCCTCAGTTTCGCCTTCCGCTGACCAGTGATTTGTTTCTAACCAAATTCTGAAGGAGAATTAAGGGACAGGCAGATATTGGGGCACATTCCAATTTGTGTCGCATGTAAGCCAGTGCAGCTGCACCTCAAAAAGGATCGCATGCGCCACAATCACACTGCACAGACTTATTAAATACCTGTGTAAACTGTTTTAGCCCGAAAACGGTGCACAGTCCGACAAAAGTTTGCAGCGCGATCCTTAGTAAATGAGCCCCACTTTGTTACATTACAGTTGTGAAGCTTCTCTAGAGTTTGAGATAGACAGATAGGAAGTCCCACAGGTTACAGCAGGAAAAGACATCGGGGCTCATTTGCGTACCCGGCCACTGGAGTTCACTGAAAGAGCATTATCTGACGATCACGCACTGTGCCGCGATTCACTTAGATCGTGCGCCCGATATCCTGCATGTGTCGCTTCCCTGGTCAGGTCCGACAGAGTTCACCATCTTTTTCGTGGTGCATGTAAGTGCTTGGGCTTGCCACACAATTCGAATAAAAAATCCCACGCTCAGTCCGAATCAGTCGGATCGCCCGACGGCACATCCAAAATCCCGCCGCAGACTTGCAGAATACCTGTCCAAGTCGTGCAATCCATGAAAATGACACACAGTCCGACAAAAATGCGCCCCATTATATATAACGCAGCTTTTACGTTATTGGTAAAGACATTCCTGACGGGTCACAATGGCTCCTGGGTCATCTCCAGAGAAGGGGAATTTTTATTTTAGATTTTTTTATTAGTGATATTCCCCCATGTATTCCATGACATTACCGCACATTAAAGCTTTGACCCTTGTAGCGGCTCCTTTCACACATATATATCGTTTCCTGTGTGTTATTTTCTTGGTCACTTATTGGACTATCAGTCAGCCGGCGCCATTGTGCAGGACTCCACAGGAAACACCATCACACAGAGGATTGTAAACTCCTGACCTTGTGTGCAGAGGTTTAATGGAAATGACTGAACTTCAGCTGCAAGAATAAAACACCCTGGAAATAATAACTCTCCAGCCCGATGCTACATGTCATACAGTGAGTGTTCTCTCCATCCAGCCGGAGGACGGGCATCACGGCTATTATTATACAGGACCATGGAGGACCAAACAGTTACTCTGCCTCCGGCTGTTCCTATCCTGAGGCTGATAACAGGGAGCAATATATTATATCTCCCATGTACAGTCTCCTCTCCCCAGGATGAAATGGCTGATAACAGAGAGTAATAGATTGTATCCCCCTGTATAGTCTCCTTTCCGCAGGATGAAATGGCTGATAACAGAGAGTAATAGATTATATCCCCCCTGTACAGTCTCCTCTCCCCAGGATGAAATGGCTGATAACAAAGTATGTAGTAATATTCCCCTGTATATAGTATAGACTCTGGTGTAGTGGAAGTTTCAGGAATGTTTGTGATTATGTGATCAGTTGGGTGATACATATCCGGAATGTCTCCCTGGCCGCTCTCAATCCCACATGACGGCCGCACAGGATTTTTTACATATTATTGGAAGATTTGTCACAGATGAGATTTGTGAAGTTTCTTGTTTTTAATTTGTTAGAGTTTATCTAGATGAAAAAGAGCTAAAAATGGCCACAATCAGCACAGGCGCCGCAGGGCCAGGAATAACATGGAATAGAATTACACAGCTGAGAAGTGGATATTGTGCATATAATAGGGTGGAGGCAATGAAGACATAAGACACATCTGCACCAGGGAGGACCAATTGGGGCAGATCAGGGTCAGGATGTCATTCAGCCCCTTACCGGTCATTATACCCCCCACGACCACCACTGCTATTATCCGGGAAGAGGAAAACTTGTAACATTGGACGGATGTGGGAGAGGACAGACACCATGGGGAAGACACTCTGCTGATGTTTTACCAAATCAATACTGGGATCACAAATTACAAGAAGCCAGAAGGGAAGAAATTAAGGAAGGATAGAAGAGAGGTTAGAGGAAAGACAATAAACAGAGATGATTGCAGAAAAAGGGAGAGGGATAGAATTACAGGGGGGTGGAAGTAAAGGAGGATGGAAGGAATAAATACTGAAAAAACAGGAAGGAAGAGAGAAGGAAGGAAATCAGGAAGGAAGAGAGAAAGGAACGGGGAGAGAGAGGGGGAGAGAGAGAGAGAGGGAAAGGAAGGGAGAGAGAGAGAAGGAGGGAAATAGAGAAAGGAAGGGGAAGCGAGAAAGAAAGGGGGGAGAAAGAAAGGGGGAGAGATAGAAAAAGGAAAGGGGAGAGGGGGAGGGAGGCAGAGAGAGAGGGAAAGAGAGAAAGGAAGTGGGAGAATGGAAGGTAGAAAGAAAGAGAGGGAGAGAGCGAGAGAGAGAGAAAGGAAGGGAGAGAGAGAGAGGGTGGGAGAGAGAGAAAGGAAGGGAGAAGAGAGGGAGGGAGAGAGAGAAAGAGGAAGGAAGGGGGAGAGAGGGGGTAGAAAGAGAGAGAGAGAAAGGAAGATAGAGAGAGACAGAGAGAGAGAAAGGAAGAGAGAGACAGAGAGAGAGAAAGGAAGAGAGAGAGAGGGAGAAAGAAAGAAAGGGAGAGAGAGAGAGAAAGAGAGAGAGAGAGAGAAAGGAGAAATAAAGGATGGAAGGGGCATAGAGATAGGATGTATAGAAGGAAAAAAGGTAGATATTATTTATAGAAGAAGAAAAAGAAAGAAAGAAAGAAAGAAATAAAAAAAGAAGGAAAAGAAAGGCATAGAGGATGTTTACAGTACATGTAGAAGGAAGGAAGGGAGGGAGAGAGATGTATGATTATAGAAAGAAGGAAAGGAGAGATGATTATTGAAGGCAGGAAGGAAGAGAGGAAGTGGGAAAGGATGAAGTAAAGAGGGAAGAGAGGAGAGACAACTGGAAGGAATGAGGAAGGAAGGAGTAGTTGACGTGATATAGATTATTACTCCTCGGCGCTGCACTGACATCGTCATGACTCACTCTGGGGTTCACGACCTAAACTCAAAAATAACCTGTTTCCCGTGTTTATTTTCCAGCAGTTTTTTGTGTGTGGGAGGAAATCGAAGTAAACATGGGAAAAAATACAAGCGGATTCAATGTCCCCCGTAGTCAGAGTCAAACCTCAGCCCCCTGCCCTGGGAGGTATCGCTGCCCCCAGATACATCACTTTATACAATCACTTTATTAGACTATTTTTGCCCATTTTGCCAAGTTTCAGATTTGATATTTGACAATTATCCAAGACAGCGATCTCTAGAGCTTCTATTTTCCCAGGCAGGCGGAGAATAATATGTGTAATTACAGGACAAGAAGCGATGACCTACCTCCTCTCCTCCGCCGCTCGCTGCTGCGTTATAATCTTCCAAGACGTTATTAGTCATCTGCGCCGCGGTTTTATTCCTTTATCTGACTTATTTATTGGGATGGTTCAGGCTTAATACAGACTGTGTATGGCGGCCTCACAACTGCTGTCAAGAGAGAAGTGCTGCAAAACTGCAAGGAGATAGCTGAGACATAATGCTTCATGGGCGTCAATGACAATGAGATTATCCGCACTTTTCTCTATGGAGAGGAATATTCATTACGTTTTATTGGCTTATTTTTCGGCTGAAGTGAAGTATTAGAGATTTACAGATTTTCATTCTTATACAAAAAGTAATAAAAATATTTTCGAAAATGTATCCATTGTGGAATGTCTGATTCATAACAGTTATATGGGCCGTACACCTTCCTCAGTTTCGCCTTCCGCTGACCAGTGATTTGTTTCTAACCAAATTCTGAAGGAGAATTAAGGGACAGGCAGATATTGGGGCACATTCCAATTTGTGTCGCATGTAAGCCAGTGCAGCTGCACCTCAAAAAGGATCGCATGCGCCACAATCACACTGCACAGACTTATTAAATACCTGTGTAAACTGTTTTAGCCCGAAAACGGTGCACAGTCCGACAAAAGTTTGCAGCGCGATCCTTAGTAAATGAGCCCCACTTTGTTACATTACAGTTGTGAAGCTTCTCTAGAGTTTGAGATAGACAGATAGGAAGTCCCACAGGTTACAGCAGGAAAAGACATCGGGGCTCATTTGCGTACCCGGCCACTGGAGTTCACTGAAAGAGCATTATCTGACGATCACGCACTGTGCCGCGATTCACTTAGATCGTGCGCCCGATATCCTGCATGTGTCGCTTCCCTGGTCAGGTCCGACAGAGTTCACCATCTTTTTCGTGGTGCATGTAAGTGCTTGGGCTTGCCACACAATTCGAATAAAAAATCCCACGCTCAGTCCGAATCAGTCGGATCGCCCGACGGCACATCCAAAATCCCGCCGCAGACTTGCAGAATACCTGTCCAAGTCGTGCAATCCATGAAAATGACACACAGTCCGACAAAAATGCGCCCCATTATATATAACGCAGCTTTTACGTTATTGGTAAAGACATTCCTGACGGGTCACAATGGCTCCTGGGTCATCTCCAGAGAAGGGGAATTTTTATTTTAGATTTTTTTATTAGTGATATTCCCCCATGTATTCCATGACATTACCGCACATTAAAGCTTTGACCCTTGTAGCGGCTCCTTTCACACATATATATCGTTTCCTGTGTGTTATTTTCTTGGTCACTTATTGGACTATCAGTCAGCCGGCGCCATTGTGCAGGACTCCACAGGAAACACCATCACACAGAGGATTGTAAACTCCTGACCTTGTGTGCAGAGGTTTAATGGAAATGACTGAACTTCAGCTGCAAGAATAAAACACCCTGGAAATAATAACTCTCCAGCCCGATGCTACATGTCATACAGTGAGTGTTCTCTCCATCCAGCCGGAGGACGGGCATCACGGCTATTATTATACAGGACCATGGAGGACCAAACAGTTACTCTGCCTCCGGCTGTTCCTATCCTGAGGCTGATAACAGGGAGCAATATATTATATCTCCCATGTACAGTCTCCTCTCCCCAGGATGAAATGGCTGATAACAGAGAGTAATAGATTGTATCCCCCTGTATAGTCTCCTTTCCGCAGGATGAAATGGCTGATAACAGAGAGTAATAGATTATATCCCCCCTGTACAGTCTCCTCTCCCCAGGATGAAATGGCTGATAACAA